>JAABKJ010003581.1:0-25763 GCA_011634705.1 Andricus grossulariae | reverse complement strand
CGCAAAATCCAATTTTTCACTTATGGGGTTTTTTGGGACCCTATAAAACAGACTTATGGGGATGATATTAAAAAACTAAATGTTCATTTGTATTCTACAGCTAATTGTCAAAAGCAATGTTGAGTTTCAACTCGATTTATCTAATATTGACGATTTTGAATGAAATATACAAAAACTTCTTATTTTCTGATGGGAAATATATGTTAAAGTTCATGGGGCTGGCGGGAACTCTGAATATAATTTTTTTTCAAACGCATTTATTTTTTTGTGGATTCGAACAAATTTAGGGGCTATATGCATGAAAATTCAAAAAAACAATTTTCCAATGCATTTTTGGACCACCCTAACGTGGACGCGCGTTCTCATAAATCTGCGGATTTCTTTTCAGAAACACATGAAAAACTAAAAAACTGTTCACTACTTTTTGTTTGGACTTCTTACTTTGTGTCATGAAGCTTATGTTTTTAAGAAAAACCGAATTTTCAGCCAATTCACAGCTCTTTTTGGCTTCGTAGCTTTTGAATACCAAGAAGAGCCAGGGGGGGGGGGCTCGTCAAAAGTCCACGCTTGTCCACAAGGGGTTGGGGCGGGAGGTCAAAATGTATTAGAAAATTGTCCACGTGGTAAATGGACGGCCCCTTTGAAGTCACTTTAATTCTCCTGAAATATCTGAATTCATTTGAATTCACATGAATTCACATGAAGTCACATGAATTCTCCTGAAGTCACTTGAAATCTCCTGAAATATCTGAAGTCATTTGAATTCAGATGAAGTCTTTGGAAGTCACTTGAATTCTCCTGAAGTAACTTGAAATCTTCTGAAGTCAGTGAAATCTAATGAAGTCATTGAAATATCCTGAAGTATCTTGCAGTCAGAAGTAGGTGTACACCCAATCTGTCGAGTTGTCAACCCCTCGAGTGGAACTATTCTGCTAATCTACCTCAATTGGACTGCACCCTCATCGATCTCGAATAGCCATACTTTTCGCAAAATAGCGGATCGATGCCCTTCGCAAAATGGCGGACCCAATATGGCGGACATGAAATTTTGGAAACTCTACGATTTTCGCACAACTCTGTACTCAGGGGTTTTCGGGGTCGCTGATTATGAATTTGACATCGAATTTTTGAAATTGAAAATGGCGGACCCAATATGGCGGATATGAAATTTTGGAAGCTCTACGATTTTCGCACAACTCTGTACTCGGGGGTTTTCGGGGTCGCTGATTATGAATTTGACATCGAATTTTTGAAATTCAAAATGGCGGACCCAATATGCCGGACATGAAATTTTGTAAACTCTAAGATTTTCGCACAACTTTGTACTCGGGGGTTTTCGGGGTCGCTGATTATAAATTTGACATTGAATTTTTGAAATTCAAAATGGCGGACTAAAATATGCCGGACATGAAATTTTGGAAACTCTAAGATTTTCGCACAACTTTGTACTCGGGGGTTTTCGGGGCCGCTGATTATGAATTTGACATTGAATTTTTGAAATTCAAAATGGCGGACTCAATATGACTGGCCTGATATTTTGGAAACTATACGATTTTCGCACAACATTTTTAAACAAAATTTAAGGTCTGCTATATTGGATCCGCCATTCTTTGAAGAGTGCGGCTATTCGAAATCGATGAGACAAGTTTTTTCTTGCAGTTCAACTATTCTGATCACCGCTGATCATAGTTAGGATTGAATCCCAATACTCTTTTGGCTCGAAAAAAATGTATGAAAAAAAAATTCCCGATATTTTGGTACTTTTCTCCAAATTTGGCGCCATATTGGGTTTCCTACTTGACCAAACTCCATTCTGACCACGTATTCTTGAAAAGCATGCCCGAAACTACACGGAAACATGGTTTTCGTTTGGAAATTTCTCTTTTCCAGTCGTGAGAATGAGGCTTGAACATAAGTTAAAAAGTTGTAGTTCTTGGTCGTTAATAGGTTAATAAATAGCGATAGAAACAAAACTCGAGCCAAAAGAAGCATAATGTATTTGATGCATTCTGTTTTCGGAAATCTTGGTTAAAAAATTTTTCTTTGGAATTTTGTATAATGTCCACTTAGATCACTTTGTCATTGACATAATTCTCGAGCATATACTTTTTTTATTTATTCCCTAAAAAGATAATATTTTCGAGAATATTTTTCAAAGGCATCCGAAAAATATGTGCGTAGTTTGGAAGTATTAGTGTAACACTGGTTTTTTTACATGAAAATTGGCATGCAATTAAGTAAAAACAAATCTTTTACTAAAAATTTCTAAAGGTGTTGAAAAGTTCCTTTGGGCCAGAATAAAACAATTCAAAATATATTTGAACGGAGAATATCTTTTGCTTTTTATTAGGATAAACATTTTTCACATTCAAAGACTGAAAAAGACTATTTGGGTTAAAAATTTACATTATTTGCATGTGTCTTCATCTAATTTCTTTCTCACTTTTCTTTTAAAAATCAGAAAAGTATGATTACGAAACTTACATAGTACTTACAAATCCAAAAATGGATTATCGAGAATATAATGATATAAATTACCTATTTAAAAAGCTTTTTCCAAGCCTGAAAATATTTTCGACTGATTTATCAATGCTCACTCAAGAAATAAGCGAAAAGACATTTTTTGTAAATAAATGGATAAATACACAAGGTGAAACAAATGGTTCGTTTCAATCATCTTGATAAATCAATAATTTGAATAAGAAATGTTTTCGTTTATTTCTGCTCATTTGCAGGGAAAAAAGTTGCATCATTATCAAATATTATTTGAATTTGGACGTCTATTTTTCAAAAATCGCCAACTTTGTCTTTAAACTTCTATAGTTTGTGATCTAATTCCAATATTTATATTTTTGTTTTGGATTCTGGTGAGTTTTAGCGACGACACGTTTTACAAACGTTTAAAATTAACAGAGGGCGACGATTAGTTTAAACATATAAAAGCCGATATTCATTTTTTTTTAAACCCACACTTATATTTTACGCTATTTTTTTTTAATTTGACCTTGTAAAAGGAAGAAATCCTGTATTTTTTATGCGGGCCAAGTCATTTTTTTGCTCCGGAAAATTTTTTTAAATAAAATCAAATTATCGAATTTTTCCCGGTAACAACGAAAGATACATATGAACAAATTTTAACACAAAAGTTTGCACATCGAACCAAGTTGCCAAAAATGCTGATACAATGCCTTTCTTGAGTAGAAAAGTAAAAAAAAATTGCAAAACATAAAAAGGTGGAATTTTCAGAAAACCTTCTTTTTGTATTTTTAAAATTCGAAGACAAAAATACAGTCGATTTTCTGCAAAACCCCACCGCTTTTTTTTAATATGTAAAAAAATATTGTTAATATAAGTAAGGCATCCTGTCAGTCAAACTTACCAAAATCAGTAAATAAAATTCGAATATATGAATTATGTCAAAAATGGTATAGAATTTCAAAGAAAAAATTGTTTATTTAAAAAAAATGGATGTGCAAATTTCCGACGTAGTTTCTGATGTAGTTTCTGACATATTTTACGACTAAGGAATTTTTAATGGAAAGTAGACTTTTAAAGATTCCTTTGCATCAATTTGTTTCGATGAATTCGACTTGTACAAATTAAAAAAAAAACAAATCCTCGAGATGAATATTTATATTTTGAGAGTCAACCATAAAATTCTAGAAGTAAATAGAAGACTATCCTTCGTGTGAAATGTGTAAACCTAATTTTTACCAGAACTGAATTATAAAAAGAATTTCTATGTAAAATATTCTCATGAAAACATTATTAAGCTCTGAGAGTTAAACCCTGAAATGAGAAACAAAAGAATTTTGAATAGAAATGCAAACTCGAGAAGAAAATAATAATTTGGAACCTATTATGGAGAAATCTACTTTTTTGCTCATATTAATAAAAGGTAAATGAAAAAGGCGTTCCAGATTGGTCATTAGCGAGACGGTAAATGCAGGAAATAATTATCTCTGAAAATCAAGCAAGTATTCCTTTTTTTCGAATGAAAACAAGCAAAAATGTACAGGGAAAATATATATAGTTTAAACAGAAAGATATTGAAAAATTAAGTCAACAAAACTAAAATTGCTTTTTAAAAAGTAATTTTTTTAGCCCTAAAGTCTTAAAGTCTAGTCAATTTAACAGAAATTTAGTGAATTTAAGACATTTTTCGAAAATTTAACAGAATCCTTGCGATTTACAATAATTATAGTGATCTAAGGCAAATGTAATAAAATTGTAGTAAATTTAACCAAATTCTAGTAAATTCATCAAATTTCTATATTTAACATATTTGTAGTGAATTTGATAGAACTGTGGTTAATTTAAAAGAATGAATCTAGTCAATTTAACAGAAATTCTATTGAATGTAAAAAAATACTTGTGATTTCAGCAGAATTAGAGAAAATTCAAATTCTAGTGAATTTAATAGAAATCTATTTAATTTATAAAAAAATTGTATTTGAATTAAATTGAAAAAATTCTTGTAATTTTAAAAGAATGCTATTAAATACACCAAATTTCTATCGAATTTATATTTCTAGTGAATCTATTACAACATTAATTAACTAAAAAGAATAATTTTAGTTAACTCAATAAAATTATATTAAATGTAACCTTCGTTAATTGAAAATAATAATTCTAGTCAACTTAAGAAAATTATATTTAATGTAACAAAATTCTTTTGATTTTAACAGAATTATAGAAAATGATTGAATCACAGAAGATATTTTCATTTATACCATTTCAAAAAAAAAGTTATTGAGAAGCTGTTAGCTCAATAAAAAAAAGTTCTTTGATATATATATATTCCATTTCCCATATTCAGTTATATAATTTCTTGTATTAATCAATGAAAACCTGGATTTTCATCAGGACTGCAATATTCTATCGAAAAAACATTTTTTAATTTTATGATTTAATCATGGTAACTTAACTAATTTTTTAAAAAACCTGACATGATGGAGCAAATCTGACACCAGATTCAGATTGACCGACCCCACAAACATGTAGGTATGGTGATCTAGTTGACCGCACATGACACTTATTTTTTTGTACACCTATGATAACCTAAAATTGTTAAAAATTGCGAATCTTGATGATGATTTTTGTTCAAAAGTGCTAATATCCGGGGAGAAACTAACAATACCTAAAATTTTAAGAAATTTCGAGTCTTCTTCAAAGCTTTCGGATTTTATACGAAATTCTTTTCAAAAAAATACTAAGTTTCAGCGAAAAGCACTAACATAAAATATTTATAATATTTATAATAAGTTGTTACATATGTTAAAAGTGTTGATTTAACTGGGTAAGTGTATTGAAAATCACAAATGTTTCTTCATTCTCATACGGTTTTCATTAATATTGCTTATTAAAGAGCATTATCTGTAGATTTAATTATCAAAATTTCAAATTCAAGATATAAAACAACTTGAAGCAATGAAAAGCCATTCAGGTTTTCAACAACAATAATTGCGAGATTTTCGAGGCATATCATCACACTACCTTTTTTAGATCAAATAAATGATTGATTTCATCATATTTTTATTATTCATTATTAGTTGGTAAATTGTAGCTGTTAAGTTTCTCCATCCGGAAAGCTGGAGTTCTTGTATGCTAAACATCTCCACAGTTGTGTTTTTGAGTAAGCATTCGCGGCTACTTTGTGCATTAGTATTTAGTATATTTACAGTTGTTCATATAAATAATTTAAATTAACCATTTTGTTTTATTTTAATGAAAGAAGAATGTACGATTTACCCACGGGGGTAATGTTCTTTTCAAAAACTCTCATACGTTAAGAGGTGCAGATATAAACGCATTTCATTGAATATCTCGGTTCGCTCTAAATGCAGTTTTATAGTTTTTTATTATTATTATACCATTAAGCCAAATCCCTTTCGGAATAAGCGTAACTCTCTCGGTTCTTGCCTCGTAATACGGCCGGGGATCGAGGAATTCATATGAGAAAAGTGAGAAAGAGAAGTATAGAAGGTATAAAGGAGGAGGTATAAAGGAGGAAGTACATTTTAGATCAATCTATAATTCCTATGTTGCATATTTGAGCAGCGCGTTCGTTCTGCAACACCGCTCCGAAACAGGTCAATCTCTCTAGCAATCATCCGAGGTGAAGAGCTTCACAAAGTCATCATACGTCATACATCACACAAAAATACGCAAGCTGACTGACAACCGGTCCGTAATAAAATGCTAACTCTTGACTCTAATCACATCCACTAAGTAAAGCTCTCAACGGGGAGCCATTAGTATCCAAAGTCGCTCGTTTTAGGCCTCTCTCACTCCACTGACCCTCTTCTTCACACATTTCTTATTAACTATTTTTCTTCACACTTTCCTGTACCGGCAAAGAACATTATCTTCCTTTACGTCCATACATCTTTACATGCAAGCTTTTGTATTTCTATGGATCTTTACATCTTGTTGTTTTAAAGTCTAATTTACACATTCCCACCATTCCACCATTATTTCCTCGGCCTGCCTCCGGGCACGCTACTATTCACTTCACCTAAATACACTTGTTTCGTCTATCGTTCTCCCTTCATTCTCTCAGCATAACGAAACCATCTCTAACAAATTTCGTTCACTCTTGTCAAACATTGTTTTCTCTACACTACATACATGCTGACCACGTTAATCTTATTCCTATACTTTTCTTCGTATGCCCAGGTCTCGCTACCGTACAGCACAGTGGGTACAATTTTAGCTTCGTCACATTCTTACTTCTGGTAAAGGCTCATGCACTGCCAATAATCTTTCTACCCTCGTTTATACGCCTGGCTATCTCTCCATCTATCATGCGTTCAGTAGTAAATAAACTTCCAAGATACACGTAATTATGAACATATTCTATCCTCTCTTCGTCTAAGGCAATGTTGCATACTGTTTACTCACCCCTTCCTTAAATCACAACAATTTGTGTTCTATTTACGTTAATCTTAAGATGCATGTTCTTCATACTCATTATTCGGGTCTCGCTATCATACAGCACAGTGGATGCATATACAGAATTATATATTTTAATTTTAGATTTATTTGTTATATTTTTACTTCTGGTAATGGCTCGTACACTGCTGATAATCTTCCTACCCTTGTTTATACGGTTACTTCGTCAGAACAGCAAAATTGATAACCATATTCTTATCTGGCATCGGTAAATTTCAGCATTATATTCTGCAATGCTGATTACATAGCGGAAAATCTACGTAGACCCCTGTGACGCCCTAGAACTGAGTACTTGCAAATGGATTTATGGTGGTAGGACCACACGTAATTCACTCCCCATTGGCGTGTGCATGAGCTGATTCGGGATACAATGTGGAGTTAGAACCGGCCCTGGGGTAATTAACGCACATATCTACCGGGACGAATCTATCGGAAAATTTCTGAACAGACGTCCTTTCATGACTGCATTCTTCGTCGAAAATTACCATCTCAAATTCTGAACTAATTTAGAAACCAGAAAAATTATTTCATAGAATTCACGAGAGGCTCAAAAAAATTCCAGAAAATGATGTATGGAAATAAAGTTCAACCCTTTGGGTATTTAAAACTGCAAGGAAAAAAGTTTTTAATGAAGATGTTAAGAGTTCACAATTCAAGAGTAAAAAATATTTTTGTTACAAATTGGGAAGTCTAATGCTGTCAGATTGTGAGTACAAAAGCAAAAAATTGTTTAACGGACTGGTTTTTCTCAAATATTAGTTGAAGGTGTATAGTCTAATAACATGTAATTGCACCCTCTTAAAGAATTATTCAAAAAATAAAAATTTAATATGAGAAGCATAGAAATATAAATTTTTTTAAACACGTCAATACGCTATAGATATTTAGTGATTAATAACGCATTTTATGCAATAATCTTGTAGATATTCTTTTTGATTCCCTGTGCACACTAGGGTGGTTCTAATTTTTTTGTTTGATAGGGACCCAACGAACCCCCATAAGTAAAAAATTGTTTTTTGCGAGTTTTTGGCGCTAATTCATATTTTTCAAAAGTTTTTTTTTTGGTAAAAACTGTTGGTAAGACGTGAAATATTACTTTCTACTGATAACAGGTTTTGCTGAAATTTACAACATTTTTCCAGCTTTTTATATAGAGTGTGGTCCAAATTAATCAAAGATAAGAAATATAACCTTTAAAATAATTTATTATTGCTCACAACTCCCTTCTCTTAATGCACTGATCGAAAGTTTCGGTTTTATATGAAATTTCCAACTTGTTTTTAACTCTTCAGTTCAGGTAAGAGAATAATTAATTTAAGTTTACAAAAATAATTGTTTAAAAATTTATTATTTATTATACCAATATTCTCTTAGAATAATGTTAGAATGTAGCGGATATTCGGAAATTTTCAACATTTTTCAATTTTTCACTCAGAGTGAGCAAATTAATCCAAGTTAATAAAAATAACTGTTTAAACGACTTATTATTGTTTATAGTTATATTCTCTTAGAATAGTGCTACAAAGTTGCGGTTTTTTGAAGCGTACAACTTTTTCTCAATTTTTAAGTTAGATTGAGGTAATAATTAATTCCATTTAACAAAGTATCTGTTTTAACAATTTATTATTGTTTAAAACTATCATCTCTTACAGTAATTCTAGAAAGTTACGGATTACATTTTTTTCTGAATAAAGTATTTTCGCTCTTTTGCTAAATTTTTTCAATATATTAATATAAAGAAATAGACTGTGTTACAATATAAATTAAATACACAATGTTTATTGCAGAACCTAAAATAAAAACTGTAAACTGCACTGTTTTTACTACCTGCCTCCCTCCCCCCCTTCTTAATTCCTTGAAGAAAATAAGTTGTCATCGATGATAATATATATATATGAATAAATTAAAAAGGTCTCAATGAAATGATTAATTGTTATAAAGTCTAGTGTAAAATAAGTGGTAAATTCATTATTTTTTAGTTGTTATTTAAAAAAAATATATTTAAAAATGACGGAGATTGTTTAACAAAATGATTCTCTTTGATTTTATCTATTATTTGTTCATAACTAAAAAGACAAAGAAAATTAGAAAATTTCAGAAAAAACTCAACTTTTTATCATTACTTTTTATCATTGTTTAAACATTTATTTTTGTTAACTTTCATCAAGTATTACCTTTCTCTAAGTAAAAAAAGGAAAAAAAGTTGGAAATTTCAGGAAAAAATTGGAATTTTCTACAATTACTATGAAAGAGGAGAATTATAAGCAAGAAGAAATTATTAAAACAAACACATTTGTTAAATTTGATTAATTTCGACCTTACTAAAAATAAAAACCTGAAAAGATGTTATGAAATCCAGGAAACAACGCAACTCTGTACCTCTATACTAAGAGAACATTGTTATCTATAACAGCAAATTGTCTGAACAATTATTTTTGTTTATTCTAATCAGTAAAAATTAATATTTAATGTATTGTAAACAATTTTTACTAAAACAAACTGCAAAAAATATGAGAATTAGCGTCAAAAACTGCAAAAAACAATTTTTCAATTATAGGGGTTTTATGTGACCGTATAAAAACAGGATTATGGGGGTGAAAATCAAAAAGTAATTTTCAATTTGTATTCTATCAATAATTGTAAAGAGAAATCTTGAGAGACGACATACAGTGTTAAACTTCATGGGGTTTGTGCCTCCTCTAAATATAATTTTTTCAAAACAAGAAAATGTGTAATAATTTTTTTTATAAGAACAAATTTGGGCAGTGAGAGTAGCAAATTAGAAAAAAAAATTAATACGTTTTTGGAACACCCTAGTGCATACCAAACAGCTATTTGTACCTTTCTCCTACTTATACTAAGTTCATAATTTGATTAACGATTAACTTTTGTAACTAATGCTCATGTATCTTTATTTTCATATTAGTTTTTTCACATAAAATAGCTTTCTTTAGTACTCCAGAAAGCTATTTTATGTGAGAAAACTAATATGAATATCAAAAAACACGAGCATTATTTACAAGAGTTACCGTGCCCCGCACTGACACCATACCCCACTTTCCCTTAGTTCGTATTGATTTAAATTCATTTGAGAAAATTTCGCTAAATTTCAGAGTTCTAAGTGAAACTAAAGTAAATTTAATAAAAAACAAGCAAAGTCAAGTAATCTCTGATCTGATCGGTATAACCGAAATTAATTATAATAAATTCGACCAAATTTATATCAAGTTACAGGCATTAAATTATATTCTAGTTTATTTTTAAAAATTTAGTAATATAAAAGTGTTCAAAATTAAATAGTATAATTTAATTTAATTGTATAATTTCAGATTAAATTCTGTTGAATAAAACTACATTCAAGAGAAAGTTCATATTATGTCATCTCAAATGAATTTCAGCTAAATTAATTTCACTCAATCCAAATGAGCTCAAGAGTAAATTTAAGTGAATAAAGCTAAGTAAATTAAATGTTGATTCACGCGAATTTATTGTAATTTTGATTGAATTCAGATAATTTATAAAAAAATGTATATCACATTACGTCTCTCTACTTTACGTATATTAGGCTCTCAATTGACAGATTCAGAACCCGGCTTTTTGTAATATAGGTACAGACAATAAATTTGTCGCTCCTGCCCCATGGGACTATCGTAGTCTAAAATGTCGATATATAAAGTGAAATATGTCACTCCTTTCTACAGGCATTCATTTAATTTTTTTAAACAATTTTTCCGAAATGCAGAATTTTCATACCAAGAATGAAAACTACGTTGAATTTCAAGAATTTCCAATTTTAAACTAATCGATTTTAAATTATAACAAACCTAGAAGAAGATTATATTTGCCTCCTGATACTTAAAAACTGGCTTTGAACAATAATTTTACTTCTATCGATTTCAAAAAGGACTATCTTTTAAATAATTTTTTATTTAAATATTTTTATTTTTTAATGGAAAATAATTATCTTACATTTTACTAAATGTTAAAAAACACTCATTTATTCATTAATATTAATAATTGTAAGCTCTTTTATTGATGCTTTCTGTCTTGTACAAGATCAAAAGATTACAGCAGCTTACGGATGAAGAGAGATTACACTTTGTTCGATACTGTTGCATTGGTTTGAAATGAAGATACCAAATGATGGAAATTATTTGAAACCATTATTATGTGCTCTTGATAAAACAATTTAATAGGATTTTTCAAAGGATTAATATCGATGAATATGAATGAGAAAGATATAAAATTGAAAAAGAAATTAATTTGGCCTGCAAATGTTCATGACACTACTGCAATACAAGTATAGAATAAAATAAAACATTAAAAACATAATCGTGTTATGGGGAGCGACCTGAACATGATACATCGATTTTTTTTATTTCACACAATAATATGATCCACTAAAAGCATTCCGTTAAATGTGAAAATTAAGGCTCAGGCCGATTTTTATTGGAGCAGAGTGAATATTAAAACTAATCCAATTAAAATCGAAATGAATATTGGGGAAATATCACTGAAACCACCATGCAATAAACGCATTAATTTAATATTCAGTTTTGAACAGTCACTTTTCCAAAGACTCGTTAAATTTTGATGCAGCTACATAAACTATTAAATGTTCAAAGTTTTTTCCGTATCTGGCTTCGTTTCCGCGAAAAACTGGGTATTTCGATTATTTAAAATTAAAAATGGATTTTTTCAAAAACGGCTCTGGTAAAGATTTTTTTCAAATAAGTTGAAGTCATTTCAACGGAACCGTGTATAAGTATTCGAAATTCTAAGATTGTTTTCAAAAAATCAATTTTTTTTGTTCAATTCTTGATAACTTTTGACCTTATTGAGATATTAATTTATTTTTGCACAATTTGTTTGCTAAATTGCTACTCGAATGACGAAAATATCGTGTATCTTCCATACGAGATAAATAATTTTTCTAGACAAGAGAATTTTTTTTAAATGAAATTTTCGCATTTTTCTTACAAAGGACAGATTTGACAAAAGGCTTAGAAAAAAGTTTGCTAATTCGAAAAGATTTATAGAAAGCAACTCTACTCTGTTATGCCATCTTGTGTCGTTTGCAAGAAAAATTTAAAAATTCAATTTTTTGAAAAAAATTATCATGTCCACAATCATGATTTGGCCTGCATGAAACTTACATAATGTATTTTTCACATTAGCAAGAATATATAAAAAATATTGGATGATTATATTCACTTTTTTTAAATGACTAAAATTTTTTCTCAGCATGTTGTCGAATCTATTGAAAAATGCGAAAATACCATTTTTCGAGAAAAAAATTCTCTTAACCAGATGTCTTCCTCATAGAAGCACGAATTTAAAAAAAAAGGTCTCTGGAAAAAATATTTTGCCATGATTTCAAGAATTGTAATGATTTTATCAGTTATTTTGTCTGAAATTAAAAACATTATTTTCTCTGCAAAAATATTTAAACTGGAGGAATGAACTTGTTTTGAAAATAGCTTTTGTAATTGAATTTTTTCTCACCGTCGCGTATTGCCAATAAAAAAAATATACATTTGAACTATATTGAATCGTGTTTTTTTTAGCAAAAACATTCCTTTGAACTTCACTGTTTTAAAATTAAAAAATAGGTAAATAATCTTCAAATATATTTATTTGTTTAAAATAATCATATAATATATGAAAACAATATACATGTAGAAAATGTTTTCATCCGAAGTATAAGCTATTATTTATCAATATTTAACCATTCTTTTAATGAGTAATTAAAAATCAGTTATTCAATGTTGACTCTTAAGACAATGACTTCTATATTGAATAAAGGTACTCTCATTTTATAAGCTAACATATGAAATTAAAGAGGCAAAATTCTATTCTACAGGCAGGCTTACATGGATTAACTGGCCACATAGAATTCAACGAAGGTAAAAGAAACAACTTCAAACTGGACCTGCTCAAGCTCAAGAGAGAAAATCTCGTAAAGGTTGGCGAATGGAAGCCCGGAAGTGGAGTAAATGTTACAGACGTTGGAGCTTTTTACGATAGTACGGCCACAAACATTACCCTTGTCGTAATGACGAGAGAGGTAAGTTTTCTTTACTAAAAAAAGTTTTCAGCATACCCACGAACATTTTAAATTTCTTTAATATAACTTTACACAGGAAGAGTCTAGAGATTATTCTTAAAAACAATTAACTGCAGTTAATTAGTTAATTAATCCAATGCAATTTCATTTTACTAATATGGAAAGAGTGTTAGAAAGTATTGAGAATTAATTATATTAATCATCCTACGAGGTACCATAAGCAGGGGCAATGTGGAGTATGTCCATGTGTCCAAATGACAATGTCCCATCTCGAAGAGACCAAATGAAAATGTGCTAACTCGTGGAGACAAAATGAAAAGGTGCTAACTCGTGTAGCAAACTCTCGAAGCTTCAACATCCCTCTCGAATTTTATTGGGAACACAGAAAAAAATAAAGTTTTATTTTGAAGAAAGAGAAGGCTTAAAAATGTACTGAAACAAAATTGAACCATAACTAGTTTATATTGAGCGATACGAATATTGAAAGTAATTCAATTGTTTCTCAGTTTTAATATTGATCAATAGGACGAACATAATTCAAGTTCAAATTGAATTTGTAAGAAAATTACCTAAAATAAAATTAAATCCCTAGTTTCTTCTGTGAACATCAACGACCTCAACTCCGAAGCAACTTTTCATTTGCTATTCATGAGTTAGCACATTTTCAGTTGATCTTTACGAGATGGAACATTGTCCTTTGGACACACAGAGGCGCACCCTTAATTCAGTATTTGCAACGCGATATTGTTTCTTCTACTTTTCGCAATTTAAGTTTTACAATTATTAGCTACAATCCTCTATATTTTTACCAAGATGAAGCAAATATCGTATTCAGAAATGCAGAGTCAAGGATTCACAGTTTAGCCCCGGTTAGCGGTACCTCACAAGTTAATTAATATAAATATTTTCCCACATTTAAAAAAATTTCTTCCATTATATTTCTGCTGGTATTAAACCTGCTTTTCTTTTGTCATTTCTCTGTAAATCCTACAATTTCTGATCAAATTCCAATCTTCAAATTACATCCACCATGTCCCCATTACTTTTTCCTATTCCATATTTTATTACTCGACCTCTTTAGCAGCGTAAAGATTTTCCAAGTATTCGTTCCATCTCTACATCTTATCTTCACTTTTCATTAGCGCCTTTTCTATTTTTTTCAGATTGAACTGATTTTCACTCCTGCTTCTCCGATGTTTCTTTTATTTTATCATACATCGCTTCTTTCGTTCTTTCATTACAATTCTATACTTCTTTACATGCATTTGCTATTCAATCATTCCTTGCTGTCTTGACAAAAAAGAAATTTTTTAGAACTTTTATGAATTACTTCAATAAATTTTTTTTTGTTTCAACAGGAAAAACCGTACGTTATGGTAAGAGATGACAAAAATCTTACTGGAAATGCGAGGTTTGAGGGCTTTTGCATCGACTTGCTGAAGTGGATTGCAGCACAGGTGGGTTTTCAGTATGCCATTCGATTAGTACCTGATCATATGTATGGCGTCTACGATCCGGAAACAAAGGAATGGAACGGAATCGTGAGAGAACTGATGGAAAAGGTAAGTCGATATTTTTAATAATTTGGATTGAAAAAAAATATCAGGATGGAAATTGAATTATAGTAGTGAACAAAAAAATTTGTTTTCATGATATTTTTTAGTCTAATATGCGCAGCAAAAAGAAGATTTATATATTTGTACAATGTAGACTTTTTGTTCTCGATGTTCCACTGTAACTTTTGATAGAATTAACATATTCGGATAAAATTTTTTAACGCAAATATGAACAGCCAGAGTGACATAGATGTATTAAGATTTATACCTGTAAATCAGTCACCCTCAACCACGAAAATGTTACACTGAAAATCGAGCTGAAAATCTATTTTTCTACCTGTATGGGATATCTTGGTCAATTATTGAATGATTCATGCGAAACATTCCAGAATCAATGAATAATCAGTCAAAACTGAGTTAAATGTGCGAAACATGAGCATAAATTGTATATTGATTTCGAAAAGTACCCTAGTGAAGTTACAATAAACGGATATAATTAAGATATTTTGAATCTTCGTGAATCGATGATTTTTCATGCGCTGACTACGAAAATGGCCGTAAAAATACACAGAGAAGTTATTTTTCAAGTGAAAACCTGGAAAAAAAATCTACTTTAAAAAATAAAAATGCAGAAAGAAACAGTCTGAGGGCCATAGGGTAGCGTGTTTGTTAATAAGGATATGCTGGAAATAATTTAAGATACATTAATGGGCCTGTCTAAAAACCAAGGATATCCTGGATTCTTCTCAAAAATATCTCAAGGTGCTTTTTAATTAGATAAAAAAAAATTCAAACCATTTTATTGTTATAAAACATTGTGCAATTATTAATAATAAGACTGTGAGTCAGAAAACTATTTCAAGGACATAAGCAGATGCCTTGCTGAGATATCTGCAGGTATTTGTTCAGCCATTGCCTTAAATATATTATTTGATCAATTACAATGTCATTAACCATTTTCCAGGTTTTAAATGCTTTAAGACTAAAAATATAAACAAACTATGTATCAACAGAAGGGTATATAATTACAAAACTCCCTAGAACTCTTACCTGTCAGAAATTATCAAACAATTGTTTTTACCCCCTACGTGCTGACTCCTTGCTACAACAGAATCTAGCTATAGATTTCCCATTTGTCCATTTTTTGTAAATTAAACTAAAAGTTCTATCGCGAAACTAAAGGATTCTTGAATTGCTCTCGGTAATATCATCAGGTATTTTTCAGTTTATAAAAAAATGTAGACAATTACATTGTTTATAATTTTTTTAGAATTTATTTGACAATCATGAAAAAACAATGATCAGATAATTACTAAAACATAACGTACTCTGAAGTATATATAATGACAAATGATTTTTATAAGCGCAAAAAAGTTATTTTGAACATTCTTTTTATCCCCTCCAAGCTGAATTCTTGCTACAACAGGATCTAGCTATAGATTACCGATTACCGATTTCATTTTATAAAAAATACAAAAATCAGTTTTTGTTAGCTAGATCCTGTTGTAGCAGGGGTCTGCCTGGAGGGGATGAAAAGAATATTTAAACTAACTTTTTCGCACTAATATATATTTAATTTCATTATATATTCCATAGGTTACGTTATAATTTAGTATTTAACTTTTAATTGCTTTCCATAATTGTTAAATGAATTTCGTAAAATTATAAACAATTTAATTCTAAAATCGTATTTGTTTGCCTAAATCGAAAAATACATGGGAATATTGCCGAGATGTATCCAGGGGTGGCTTTAGTTTTTCGATAAAATTTTTTCTTTTATTCACAACAAATGGACACATCGGAAATCTATAGCTAGATCCTGTTCTAGCAAGGAGCCAGCCTGGAGGGAATAAAAATAGTAGTTAGTTCATTAATTATTACCTAGTGAGATTTCTAGGAGGTTGCGTAATGATTCAACCTTCTGTTGGTATATGGTGTATTTACATTTTTAGTCTTTAAACATTAAAAAACAGGAAAAATGTTAATAGCATTGCAATTATTCAAATATTTTACTTATAGCAATGGTTCTGTATGCATTTCTGAATTCGAGGTCGTGGAAAAAAATAGTCTTGAGTATCCTAACCCCCTTTCCAGTAGCGATTCTCTACATCATGCCTGTTCTACCAAACGCTTGATGTAAAAAGGGGATATGTTTTTTTTAAATTGGAAATATCAGAAAATAAAAAAAATATCATGAAAGAGATTTTATATAAGGTTTAGCTTTTTTAAAAATTATTTTGAATAATAAAAAAAATAAACAGAATATAATAATGATAATTACAAATAATCAAAGGTACCCTATAGATTGAGCAGGAGGATAAAAATAAAAGGATAAAATAGTAAAGTACAAGAGAGCATCGTAGATGATAACAACAGTGACAAAAGAAACTTGAGGAAGAAATTTAAAAATTATTAAAATAAAATTATTGAAATCTTAAAATCAAATATGAAATTTTGAAATTCCTACATATAATAGATTTTCATAATATTGATAATAACATAAATACAAACGATTGTGAATCAAAAGCACTGTTTATTCTTATGAAATTTGTGATTTTTGAAATTTCAGAATAAAGTTTTGCCATTGAAAATATTTAATAAAAATAAAATCAATCAGCGTATTTGGCACTGTTAGCTCACTAAAAATTATATGTACAAATGAAAGAGGGCTGGAAGACGTTCGAAATAATATATAGAACAAAGTATCATTTTATATTTTAATATCAGGTGAACATAATATTGTCGAATGTGATGATTGATTTTATTTTATTTTTATGATATATTTTCAATAGCAAAATTTCTTCATGAAATTTAAAACTTAGAACGGAATATCTGCCTTGCAGACGGATATAGTTTACAGATAATGTAATAATGACATAAAATAATAATATAATAATATGATAATAATAATTGGGCTTACTCCCCAATGAGAATTATGCGGTTACGTCACCAGTATCGCGCAGTGCCACCCACAATAGGCCTCTCTCGGATAGAGGCCATGATTCAGTTGGGAATGGCAATAGGAGTGAATCGAGGCGACGACCAGGCAATAGCCCCCGACAAACGCGAGAACATCGATTTAAATGGTCGGACCAACTCAGAAGGGACATCGTTACGTGTTGGCAAAGAAGCTTACCGGCGCGAAGAGGATTCATGCAGACGTTACAAGACCGTCGGGTCAATATGCACCCGGAATATGCTCATTAAACGCCATAGTATTTAGGAGATCAGGTATCCTTTTTGCGAAGAAATGGATATTAAGCTCTTCATCAGCAAGAAGAAGAACAACATCGTCTAGCGAACATGTTACCCGTTCCAGCAAAAGTACCTTTGCAGATAGCCGATAATGCCAACATGAGGAGTAGGAGATCTATCCACCAAAAAGTGTTTCTCATGATGGATAAATTAGCTGAAGTCAATACTGCTCTCCTTGATTTGCTACCCGGAGATGTTAATCTCTGGAATCTGAACTGTGTAGTTTACGAGAAGGCAGTCTCTCTGCTTAGCTATAATAGAAGTAACGATACGTCAGTTCCCCTGAGTAAGACACACGAGGGTATTGCACAGCTTCAGTTTAAAATTGAAACTGCGAGACGGCATGCGTCAAATATTCAGTGCGTGATTAGCTACATAACATCAAATAAAAAATTCACTCAAAAAGTTAGAGCACTTGCTCGAAACTTAAGGAAAGCAAATCACACGCTGAACAAGTGTAAACTGTTGACCATAAAGCAGCACTGGACGCAAAAAATAAGATCTCTTTCAATAGCGAAACAGCGCCTGGAACGGCGAGTAAAATGGATTCAGGAAAATTCCACCTTTTCAACTCATCCTTCCCGTCTGTTCAATGAAACTTCACGTGCCGTTAAAAATCCGCCTAGTCGAAAAGAGATTCAAGTCTTCTGGGAGCAAGTATATGGAGATACTTATCACCAAATGAAGACGCCTGAGGTATATCACTCCTTCGTAACTTCTACCAAAGGCAAAGGTTACAAGGTCCAGAGGAAGAGTGTCCACTAATTAGTGCTGAAGAAGTGAAGAAAGTTATCGCTAGAACTACGAACTTTCCAGCGACAGGGCCAGATAAAATCAACAACTTTTAGTGGAAGAAGTTTACTTCTATGCACCAACATCTAGATCGTATATTTACTACTTGCGCAAACGGAAAAGCAACCATCCCGCAGTGGCTAGTGGAATGACGTTCGGTATTGATCCCTAAGACCGGAGATTTGTCAAGTCCAAAGAACTACAGACTCATAGCTTGTTTAAGCACCAGCTGCAAGCTAATTACTGGCATCCTCAAAAAAAAGGATGATCACATCTATCGATCCGGTATGGAGTGCAATAGTTGAACAACGTGGATGCAAAAGAGGGCTGGCATGTTGCAGGGAGAACCTGTTGATAGACAGGTATAATACCTAGAACTCGAGCAGGTATCGACGCAATCTGTCTATGGCTCGAATTGCCTATCGTAAGGCATTCGATAACACGAAACATGAGCTACTTATTAAGCTCCTTGAGTGCCTGGAGTTGCATCCAAAAATAGTGAGATGCATAAAAGAGCTTATGCTCTTGTGGCGGACAAGACTTGACATAACGTCTGACCACCTACACCAAGGAAGACTAGAAACTACATCATAGCGTGGCGATCAGGGTGTTCTTCAACTCTTAGGCGGAAATACATTTCAACATCTTGGTATATGGAGAAATATATACATATCTTGGAATACCACCAGCGGAAACCCGAAATGTGCGTGTATTAAAAACGGCCCTTGAAAAAAGGTATCGCCAAATTCTCAGAAAAATTTGGGCTTCCAAATTATCTGGAAAGAATAAGATCCAGGCGACCAATATGCTGGCCGTTCCTATACAGCTCTACACGTTTGGTGCAGTAAAATGGAACGTCGATCAGTTGAAGCAACTTGACCGATGCCCACGCAAGATGATGACAATCCATCGAAATCATCATCCTAGATTTTCCTTACCTCGAATGTACCTCCCTCGAGATAAAGGGGGAAGAGTCTTGCTAAGCTTGGAGTTTCTTCATCGAAGAAGGGTTCTGTCTACAGCCTGCTCAGTTCTAAATAGCACAGATTCTCCTATGCGACTAGTACATCAACATGAAGTCGTCAATGCTGCGGCGTTTCTATACCGTGCCGCAGATAGGGTCGCTGAGGAGCTTGGCCTCCCATTTGATTCCAGCGAGACTACACGTGACCTAGCATCACTAACACTTTCGGTGCTCAAAAGTCGTGTACAGGAAGCAGAACATACGCTTCTACTAAGAGAACATGCTGAAAAGTCCCTTCATGGTAAATTCTACGGCATCGTACGTAGAGAAGAGTTCTCGATTGATCTGTCCAACATGTTTCTCAAGTCTACTAGATTGAGATCGGAGAGTGGTACCTGTAGGCAATACCAACTGTCGAGCGTGAAAGCAAGGGCCAGAAACACTTGGACATGTTCTAAGTGGATACTCAAAGTATGCATGCTACTGGTACATACAGAGACACAATGCGGCCCTAAAAGTGTTATATATTACCATCTTCGGCACTTCTATGGTGTTAATATATTGCCAGTTTTGCCATACGCCCAGGGGGAACTTGAGTCCGTTGTGGGGAATGATCAGTGTAAACTCTTCTGGAATTTCTCATTCTCCACCACTCGCTAGTCGACTGCAAATGGCTGTTCTTCTAGGATCACTTGGTCTGGTCCATCGACACTGTTCCTCAAAACATTCTACAAAGATTAGTAGCTCGAAAAAAGTATCCAGAGGTGAAACTTTCATCTCCACCTGTGCCGTGTGCCTCGTAAGGTCATTCGCGGCTAGAAACGGGACTCCAAAGAACAGTGTTGTACGAAGTATCTTACGTAAATTTCCCCTTTTTTTTGCCTTCCGGGATAGAAGAAGCAGGAGTGGATCACGTACAAGTTTTAGTTAAATCGGAATTGGTTGCTTTAAGGAACCATGATCGTACCTTCCGGAGCCTACAACTTCTGTCATAACGGGATATAATATTGTATATGTAATATAGTGCACAGTGCACCTGCTAAAGACGGACAACTTAGCTGACCATAAAAATTAGAGGCCAGTAACTAGCCTGAACATACTGTTACCGTCCCAGTCCCGACTGTTGCCGTCCCAGTAGTACTCTATTCATTTGGAGTGATTCCATGGATGAAGGATGAGCACAGATCCCTCGATATCGGGTCCCGAAAGGTTATGCACATGAAAAAAAGCATGAAACTTAAATCTTCTGCTCCGCGACTTTACATCTCACGCCGAGAAGGTGGACGCGGGATACTGAATCTTGAATGTTTTCACAACAGGATTATTCTAGGTACAGCACATATAGTCGCAAGTGGACAAGACCCTCTTCTTAAAATGGTCAGGAAACACGAAGAAGCGGGCAGAGGAGCGTTTCTATACAAAGCAGCGGAGGAGGCTGATAAAACACTCGGACTTGAGTTCAATATCAGGGATGAGCAAAATGCATCGAATCTTATCCATCTCGTGTACTCACTCCTGAAGGCTCGGATTAAGAAAGCACAGGAAGAAAACTTCCCCGAACTGCTCCTCGGCAAGAAGACGCACGGCATCTTCCACAGAAATGTGGAGGATCTGTCGATGTCGTATGAGCTAACGTCTGCTTTCCTTAAATGACACGAATTGAAGTCGGGCACGGAGGTTCTCATTTTTGCATGTCAAGACGGTGTCATTTCCACTCGAGCATACCGTCGCCACATTTTGAGCCAAGACATTCCCGATGATAGCTGCAGAGCGTGTCATGCACATCCCGAGCATCTAGGACACATACTATCTAGTTGTTCAAATTATGCGGGAACGACCTACATCCAAAGGCACAATTCGGCACTAAGAGTGCTTAATTACCATCTCTGTCACTCTTACGGCATCAGCCCAAATACAGCTCCGCTAAACGCTCCTAGGGAAATAGAGTCAATTGTCGACAATGAGAAGTGTCGGATATACTGGAACTTCATATTCTCGACAATTGTTTCCGTTGAGCACTTGAGGCCTGACATAGTTCTTCTTGACTTCGAGAAACAAAACATGTTCAGGCTACACGAGACTTTTGCCGGATCATCGTATTGAATTCGTCGCAGACTGGCCACCCATCTCATAGTTGTGAGACGTGGTTGCAGCTGAAAGTTTACCGCGATTTCGCTGAGAGCGTGTGCAATTTTTAAGATTAGCACCTACTTTTCGTAGGAACAAGAAATATTTTACTTTTCGTGCTTTTTACCAATATTCATTACTTTAACAATAATGCCAAAACATAAGATAATTTGTATTGGGTTCATACTGCACAGGTACATTTATCGATGCAGTATACAACTTTTGTAATGTATTCTGGTCATTAAAAAAAAAACATTTTCGGCCTTAAAATACTGAGAAATAACAGAATCTTCCGTATTTTGACGTTCACCATCGTTGCGCAAATTAAAGACATTTTTTTTTTCTTTGAGGGAATAAATTTTTATATCTACTAGAAACTTTTTATCCTTATTCCAATGTTAAAGAAAGATATTTTTAATTTTCGGTACGCCCTATTAAACATCCCAGTTAACGAAAAAAAGATTTAAAAGAATTCAAAGTTAATTGCGTGAATCAAGATTTAAATACGGTTTGTGGAACTTTCCGGATTCATAAGTTTTTTGGTAGGCCGGAATTACATCGAATGACTAAAACAGAACTGAATGAGTACCTCCAATTCCCAGTCATTCCCTGCATGTAAATAACCTATTTTGTGATTTCATTTTGACCAAAGAAGAATACAAAGTTTTTTTGGGGATCACTAAATCGCACCGCGTGTTTTAGTATTTGTTCATTTTTAAACGAAAGTAGAGGATTTCATTGCATATTAAATATGTGAAATTCACAAGCAAAAATTGCAGTGCAGAAAAGTTTGAATTATTTTCTAACCTAAAAAATTAATATCTCTTTAAATCCGTTTGATTTCACAAGGTTGCACAAAATTGATTCAACATGAATTCTAGATTCCAATTACGTTTAAATCGTTTAAATCTTTTTTCGTTTACTGGGATAATGGGAGACGTCTCTTTTATACCCTTCGAGACACATTGAAAAACTTTAGTCACTTTTAGACATAAAGTAAGGTAAATTATTTTGAACTTACTTTCGAAGACCAAATGGATCAGAAAAGTTAGGAACCTTTATGGGCTTAATCTACATAGCACAAGCTTTAAGCTGTCACTTACAAATAAAAAACGACCACCGGATTCGAAGATATTAAACAAGATATAAAA
Organism: Andricus grossulariae; assembly: GCA_011634705.1. Classification (NCBI taxonomy): domain Eukaryota; kingdom Metazoa; phylum Arthropoda; class Insecta; order Hymenoptera; family Cynipidae; genus Andricus; species Andricus grossulariae. The sequence goes on along the minus strand of JAABKJ010003581.1, from coordinate 2,897 downwards.
AAGGTGAAGATCTCGACGATGTTCACCTTTTGCCTGTTTTAGAGTGAAGAACTTCGCAGCCACTGCAGCTTTTGAAGATTTTTATTCATCATTTCAAAGATTGTGATCACAACTTTTCATTCAAAGTGTTCTACATTCTTTGAATGCTATTTCTAAAACGTGAAGTTACTTAAACATTTTGCTCTTAGCTTTTCTTAGCTAGTAATTTAGACCTATTTAGAAAACAAAATAGGCTCAAAAATAATATAAGAGGTATTGCAGCATCTTCAATACATTCCGCCTTGAGTAAATTCTCCTCTTTCAAATTATACCAATGATTTTTCCACGTGTATAGTTTTGATCGATTTTTAACGGATCCTTTCCTGCTGGTTAGCCCATAATAAAAGAATAATTGATTTGATAACGGACATGGTTGGTAAACACACTGAGCACAATTCATAAAAATCCCGGCTATTTACCGACTGTTTCCTGGTTTTTGAAATTCCAGGCTAATTCCCAGTTTTCTCAGTCAGTGGCCTCCCTGAATTTGAATCTTTGTATGTAATATCCGATTATAGAATTAATGAAATTCTTTTTACTCGAATTCAATTTACATAGAATTTGATATCCATTCCACCAATGGAATTATGAATCTCAGAGATTAACATTTAGTATATTTTTTATCATTCATCCAATGAAAATATCAAAACTAAACTTTGCTGCAAATATTGTATATCGAACGTTCCTTCGGACAAATCAGAATCAGCTCAAATGACAAAAAGGCAAAATGTAAATTATGCCAAATTACAACTGAAATTTATGGCAAATAGACTTAGAGGAACCTCCACAATATTTTATTTGTTAATAATTAAATGAATTTCAAATCAAGCGCGCAAACAGCAGTTTAATCTCAGGATGCAGAATCGGTTGTAGACATAATGTCTTTTCGTCAAAGGAAATAATAAGACAGTTCTTTTTACTGCCAATTACCAAAATTTATATTATTCAGATTTTTTTATATATTTAGTTTAATTTTCCCTAAATAAAAATATGACAGTTGAGAATTTATACAAAGGAATATTTGGCTATGCGGTTATTCGGAAAAATGAATATTATGGCAAATAACGATTTTTAAATAAATTCGGCTTGATTTTATAATAATTAAAAACCGTTATGTCCAATGTTTTCAGTTCCGATAAGAGTCTTAGACAAACTATCAAGTAGGCAGATTTATTATTAATTATAATATGAACATTTAACAGGTTAATAATATGTACCGTAAAGAAATAACTTATCCTACTTTCAGCCGCTGCAGGGACATGTCTTAAACTATAAGATGTTAAGGAAAATTAAGGATACTACAGGCCACAAGAATGTTTAATTTTAAGGATTATAAGATTATACCAATAGATTCCATTTTAAGTTGCTGAAAATAATTAAGTGAGTTAAAAACTACATTTAAAAGCTACTACATCAGGAAATAGACTTGATAAGACATAAGAGCTGTAATTTTACGAGTGCCATCTGTTAAGAAATATTGTACAAAGTTTGCAACCACAGCGATAATAAAAAATCACAGTTAATTCTCTTTTGTTGTGTAGGTTGTGCCTCGATATTGCAAGCACAAACTTTGTAAAATTGATAAGTCAGCGTAGGAGGGCATGCGCAGAGAAGCTACGTAGAATGTGCAGGATAGTATGGTAATAGGGTGTAATTGGCGCAAAATTCCAAACATCACTTGTTCGATAAGTCTATGATAATTGATTTGACAAATTTCATATATTAATAGCATTAAAATTGAAAGCATATCGCATTTTATACTGTAAATATAATTATGTTTTATTTTACGCATGATATTTAAAATATTGCGAATACAGTCCACTGTAAACCTGGGGACGATTTTAACGGTTCCTATTGCTGTAAGAATTTACAAGTAGGACTAATATTACAGAGAGAAAAATAAGAAGTGTGAATAGAAGTAAAAAGTCTAAATATACATGGTAACGATATTTACAAAGAGCGCCCTTCTGCTCAGATGGCTATACAGTGCATTTGCGCGGTCATCTACTTTTGCATAAGTGCAGAACATGCTAGTGTTGCTCTCTTGAGCTCGACTAATATATCATAAAAAATCACGATTATGAGAGAAGATCAAACAAGTAACATCGAAGATGCAAAATCTCTGTAGGTGGCACGGTCATATAAATATTATTATAAATCAACAGGATATAATCACCTAGAAAATATTTTTCTACTATGCACAATATAATTCAAAGTATTATTTTGAATATATGAACAATTAAAATGTAATTATGAGGCAGATAAATGAATAAAAAGCAATAATACAATAATATTTTGAATAAAAACAATTTACACAAGGGCTGTAGCCGAAAAGCATTGTTGAACTGTCCCCAGCTGTATCCCAAGTGGAAATACACGACTAGCCCAGTACAGATTTCTGAAGTCTCAGTACTGGGCATCTGTACCTGGAAAGTCCTGTCTTGTAATGCTCCGCAGTACTGGCGTACGGTACAGATGTATTACTGCACACCACCGGTTCTGTAACGGCAAACTGTTGGCGTACGAAAATTGCGGAGTTCATTTAAAAATGATAAATGATCATTGAATAGTTAAGCACGCATCTATTTTATCCATTCATACTCACCCGAATTCATACTGTCGAACTTCTTGGTTAATTTTAACACCACTAATGGCCACGTCTCACAACCGTGAGATGGGTGGTACAGGACACGACGAAATCACAACGACAGGCCGGCGAAACCCTCGTGCGTTTTAAGGACACGAAGCGACCCAAGGACGACAGCTTTCTGCATCCATCTAGCAAGTGCCGTGGCATATTTTTGGCACGCGGGTATGGCTTTAAGGTTACGAACCAGTGATAGTTTCGCACCTCCGAG
>JAABKJ010003580.1:0-25764 GCA_011634705.1 Andricus grossulariae | reverse complement strand
AGCGCGTCAAAATACATAAGGATAAAGTGGTCTTGTCAAATAGTCCTCACCTTTTTTTTTTGTAAACCAGTGTAATTAATGGACGTTTCCAAATAAGAAGAGAACACTTATTTTTTTCTATAATTACCCCGGTTGGCGATAAATCTGTTTTTATATTGTATATTAAAAATTGTATTTTCATTTATAGGATGATTGTGTAGACAAAGACGAATTGGTTCCACTAGAATACTACCATCGTCCTATTCTCTTAAAGGGTGATGCGCAACCTCTCCAGGAATGTGTGATAGCCATAAGCACTTATTCCGGACAAGAAAGGCCTTATCTCCAATTTTTGTCCGAAGCTTTAGGAGCAGTGTACTACAATTTTTAATCCAATTTCTAAACTATCGCTCCTTAGTTCTCGGGAATTCTTATCGATTTTTTTTCTATTCCAGTCATCAAGACACATTTGCGCGCAAGACAAATTTGGAGAAAAAGACTTACGCTAGCACACATTTAATTTGTCCTGCGCCTGAAGGACAAAAGTACAATGCAGCTGTCAAATGGAAACTTCCAGCTGTTAGTGCCGACTGGCTTCTAAAATGTGCCGAGGAATTGGAACTCGTAAGCGAAACGCCTTATCTTATAGGTGAAACAATGGGTAAGATTTTGAATTCATATTCTTCTTTGGAAACATTATTTCATCCTTTTCCGTTGATCTGCAATGTTTGTATTTCAGCATCGCAACCTCGAATCCAAAATATGAGGCCACCTTTAACAACTCCACGCACGATAACTCCTATGCGCATAGCGACTGTTCAGGTATTTTTTTTAGCTTTTTCAGGGTGGCCGCTGGACCCTGTAGCGGGCAATTTTTTGCGACCTTAAAACCCAGGGAATGGCCGGCAATTTTTTTACCCGAATTAAAAAAATAAATGATTGAGAAACGCTTTAAATCAGAGTCTGGTGACCCGGGAAATGCACAAATTTTCCGGGAATGTTGTACACCGTTTCAAATTGAAACTTAAACATTTCAAATTCAATTTTTACTTATACTTTTTAACAAAATAGTTAAATTTTCAACAAAATAATTAAATTTTCAACGAAATATTATTTCTTTATATTATTTCAGCTAGTTGTTTGTCGATATGATTGTTATTTATAAACACGGCATCTGGGAAAAAGAATTTTTGATTTTTTTTCCTGCTAAATTTCCGATCGTTTTACAGAGGTCCGATGAAGTGGAAGAAAAAATGACCTGTCACTTCCCAGTTTATTCCCGACACAAAAAAAAATGTTCACGGTCATTGAAATAAAAAAATTCGAACTTTTAAAGCTGAAAACTTTTTCATTTGAAGTAATTAAATCAAAACTGAACTGCAAATTAAACAACTCAAAGTAGAACTTTTTTGAATTTTAAACTTTTAAAATTCAATCTTAAAAAATTATTCATTCAAACATTCAATAATTTACTCGTTAAAAATGGAAGCCCTGAACATTATGAACAATTTTAAATGAAATTCTGTTAAACTGTAAAATCTGAAATTTAAAACTTTTATAAATTCAGCAGTTGAAAGATTTCTGGTAAAAACATATAAATCCACGTTATCATTTTCAATGCCTTAAATTAAATAATGAATCAATAATTTTCTAAATGTTTAAAATTATATCATTTTGAAGCAATTTCAAGTTAGAAACATAAAAAATTAAAAGCTTTTAAATTTCATTTAAGTCTAACACTTTTAAACTAGACTTAAATTATTTTTATTTTAGGTCGTTTTTAATCAATAATTCTTCAATTGTTATTTATACATCAAAATAAAAAAATTTCACTTACAAATTAAAAATTCAAAAAATGTAACAATTAAAATTCTAAAGTTTAAATTTAGCTCTTTGAAATTTTAATTTTTATTATAATTGCTCATTTTAAATAAACAGTCAAATATAGCTGAATATTGAAAAAAGTTTTTTCTTCAATTAAAAAATCTCAAATTTAATGGAAGTCAATTAAGAGTTAAATAGAGTTAATAATTAAATATTTTAAACTGAACAAATATTTGAATAGGATCTTAAATTGAATAAAGCGTTGAAAATGCAGTTTTCCGGTCACCGATGCTTAAAGCAAAAATTGATATTATTTAAAAAAAAAACGTCAAAATTTAAGTAATTTAAATATCTCTAAATAAATTATTTTTTCCTAAATGGGAAAAATAGGTTTTGCCTAATTTTGTCTGAAAACAACATATTTTTGTTTGCCGAGAAATTCTGCGATTTCCAGTGTCGAACCTGCCTGATTTAAAATGGAACCGGTCAAATATTAAAATATTAAAAAATGCGAAAAAAATTACAGGTTGGCCGTTGTTCAAGAAAAACCGGGAAATCAGAGAACAGTCAGGGAATTGTATGGGTCAGGGAAAGTCAGGGATTTTGAAAAAAATCTTGGAAAATTCAAGGGATTTAAATAAAAATGAATAACTTTCAAGGATAACAAATTTGAAAATTTTAACTTTTAATTTGAAATTGTTTTATTCCGTTGATAAAAAATGCTACATCAAACATGTTGTAAGATTAAGATTCTAGTTTTTGAATGTTAATTGTTAGGGAAAATGAAAAATCCAAAGAGTCATCCTTTTTAATAAAAATTTCAATTATTTTGTTGAAAATGCTACTTTTTGGGTTGAAAGTTCAACTATTTTTGAAGGAAACTTAACTTTCAGTTGAAATTTCATATTTTGGCGTTGAAAATTTAAGTGGAATCTTTCTTGATTGAAAATTCAACTATACTTTCAAAAATTCGGCTTTTTGGTTAAAAAATTTGATCTGTTTTAGTATAAATTTAGTCTTTTTTGAATAAAAATGCAACTGTTTGGTTGAAAATGAATCTTTTGTGATTGAAGATTCAACTATTTTGTTGGAAATTCACTTTTTTTGGTTGAATTTAACTGTTTTTGATTTAAAATTCAAATATTTTTTGGTTGAAATATCTGCTGTTACATAATTCATTTTTTTTACAAACTAATTAGTGAAAGGTTTAACCACTTTGTTAAAAAATAATTTTGTGGTTGAAGATTCATAATTTTAGTGGTAAATTCATCTCTTTGGGTGAAAATTCGTTTTTTAACGGAAAATTTAACTATTCGGTTGAAGATTCATAATTTTGGTTAAAAATGTATCTTCTTGGTTGAAAGTTAAACTATTTTGTTGAAAATTTATTTTTTTTTAAATTGAAAATTCAATTGCTTGTCTAAAAGTTAAACTACTTTGTTAAAAATTAATTTTCTTGGCTGAAGGTTCATTTTTGTGTGGAAAATCTAATTATTTTCTAGAGAATTCTTTTTTCTTGGTTTAAAATACATTTTTTTATCGGAAAATTTAACCTATCCACTTTTTGTTGAATTTGATTTGGTTGTTCATTTTGGTTGGAATATTTACAATTTTAGTGGAAAATTCATCTCTGGTTGACAATTTAACCACATTGTTGAAAATTCTTTTTTTTTAAATAATTGTTTGTCAGCTGAAAACTTAAGTTTATAATTTTTAGATCAAAATTGATCTTTTCGGTTTTAAAATTCATCTCTTTTGGTAGAGATTTGATCTTTTTTGGTTGATATATCAATTATTACATATTTCGTTTATAATTCATCTTTTACGTTGAAAATTCAACTGTCTTTTAAGAAAATCGTCTTTTTGTCTTGATCATTTTACTATTTTGTTGACAATGTTTTTGGTTCAAGTTTAATCATGTTTCATTAAAAATTCGACCATTTGGTTGAAAATTTATCTTTTTTTTTTAAACTCCACCAATTGGTTGAAAATTTAACTACTTTATTGAAAATTCGTTCTTTTTTTTCTGCTGAAAACTTAAGTTTTTCATTTTTTGTTGAAAATTGATTTTTTGGGTTTTTTAATTCATCTCTTTTGGTAGGAATTTTATCTTTTATGGCTGATACATCAAATATTACAGTTGTCGTGTATAATTCATCTTTGTATGTTGAGAATTAAACTTTTTGGATTGAAAATTCAACTATTTAGTTGACAATGCAACTGTTTTTTGTTGAAGTTTAATCTTGTTTTAAATTAAAAATTCGACCATTTGGTTGAAAACTCATCTTTGTAGGTTTAAAATTCAACTATTTGGTTAAAAATTCAACTAATTTGTTGTAAAATTCGTCTTATTGACTTTAAATTTCAACTATTTGCTAATAATGTAACTATTTGGTTGAAAATACAAGTGCCTTTGGTTGAAGTTTAATTTTTTTCGGTCGAAAATGCAACCGTTTTGTTGAACATTCGTCTCTTTGGACAGAAAATTCGTTAATTTGGATTCAAAACTCATCTTTTTTGGTTGAAAATTCAATTATTTCGTTGACAATTTAATTATTTTGTTGAAAATTAAACTATTTTGAAAAAGTATGAATTTGTAATTTTAAGTTTTAAATTGAAATGGTTTTATTACGTTTAATAAAAGATTTTACGTTAAAAAAGTTACAAGATTAAAATGATGTACTTTTAATATTAATGGTTAGGAAAAATCAAAAATTGGCCAATGGAAAATCGGCGAAAAGTCAGGGAATTTTGAAACTGAAATTTTTCGGCCACCCTGCCATTATTTTATCACAATTTTTTTGAAGACCGGTTATTTTTTGTGTGGATAAAAGCGGCCGCCCTGTTCATGTACCTTCTCGATGAAATTTAAATATATAGTTTAATATTGAATTATTTTTTAGCAACAGGAAACGCCGGGAATGCAAACCCCGTTGGTGAACAAACGGCTCAGTGCAATTATGAATAAAACACCGCAGTCGCCGTTCCACATTAGCACGCCTGAGACACCTTACGGTATAATGTTTAAGGACAACCCATCGCCAGATACGAGAAAAGCCTGGCTTAAGTGGGCCGACAGTTTTCCTGATTTAAGAGAAAACGATCCTCCTCCAGCAAAAAGAAGAGCTCCGAGCACTGTAAGTTAGGGTGGGGCGAAAATAAAAAATTCTGGAATTCGAAATCGATAAAATGCAAAAAAGTAGCCTATCGGGATCCTAAAAAATTGCAATTAATTTGAAATCGATAGATATGTAGCTTGTTTACCCGCGCTCGAAAAAAGTGTTGAAACCGTTTCTTGTTTGCACAGTATTTCAATTTTCTTGAGTTTCAATTTTGTTTTACATTCATCGAGGACAAAAAAGTCTTCCCAATTTTTGAAGATTTTAATCAACCATTTTCTAAAAGATGATTCCTATTAAATTCATCCCAATTTTCGGAACAAATTCTTAAAAACCTGTGTAAAGATAAGGATTTTTTCGATTATTGGACAGATTTCCGGTGACAAAAATGCACTAGGAAAAAATCGTCAAGGCCCAGGAATCGAAATTGGAAATCTAGCGAATTTTTAAAATTCTAATTTTGGTATTTAATGAAATTATTTTTATAACTTGCGGTTTAAACAATTTTCTACACATGTGTGGGGGTTTTTAGCATAGAAATATACTAGAAAAAAATTATATCTCATACGAAATTCCAAATTTTGAAAATTTGCTGTAATTCTAATTTCGATTCCTGGGTCTTGTTGATTATTTGTCTAGTGTATTTCTAGGCTAAAAAAGGCCCACTCATGCTCAGAAAATTTTTTAAATCACAAGTTGTAAAGATAATTTTATTGAATATCAAAATCAAAAATGTTTAAATTCGCTGCATTTCCAATTTCGATTCCTGGGTCTTGGCAATTTTTTGCTTAGTGTATTTTTGTTGCTAAAAAGTTTCCGAGTACTCGAAAAAATTCTTCTATTTTCACAGATGTTAAGAGTTTTTCCGAAAACAGGGGTGAATAAAATAGGAATTATTAAAAAAAAAATGATTAAAACAAGAATTTTTTTAAAACATGTTTTCGATGCGGATAACCAAGCTACATTTCTATCAATTCCAAATTAATTATACTTTTTTTGGTTCCAAAGACGCTACTTTTTCGCGTTGTATTTAAAATTATTTAAAAGCAATTACAGCTGCATTGATTAATCAGTGTGCAAGATATTTTTAGTAAATTAGTCTTGAATAGAATTGACTCGATTAAAAAAAAGTAGACCTCAAATTTTTTCAAAGGTAGAACTTCAAAATCTGGAAAAGTCATGAAATTTTGAAACCGGACTTCTGTAGCAACCCTGATAATTTCAAATCGGAAACAAGAATAAAAGGAATGATTTCTTTGAATGCTTTCACGGTTGAATATCTTCAAATGTCGAAGAAAAATTACAATTGAAAGTAAAATTAAACGTGTTTAAGCTGAAACGTTTAAAATTGCATATCTTTAAATTATAATTCTTCCAAATTTTTAATTTTCAATTGAAAGTTGTAATAATTAAAGGATTTGAGTTTGATATGTTCTAAGTCGAATAATTTCAGATTGAAACTTTGAAAATTGAATAACAATTCGACATCGAAAGCAATTTAAATTGAGCAACTTTAAATTAAAACATTATTTCAACCGAATACTTTATTATTTTTACACTTTTATTTCAAATCCTAATCCTTGTTAATTAATAATTAAGCTTGATAATTTGAATTTTGTTTCATTTTGATGGTTTACGTAAAAAATGGAGAATGTTTCAATAGTTTTTAAATTGTTAATTATACATTATTGAATGCTTTAAATGTAATATTGTACACATTGAAGCACTTTCAAATGTAAAATTATTTAATTTTGAAGGCTTGATTAAAAAATAAATAAAAGTATAAGTACAAAGCATTTAAGAATCAATATAATTATTTACAGTCGAAAGAATTCTAAATTGGGTCATTATGGATTCGAAACTTTAAAAATGGTATGGTTTCGAATTTAAATCTTTCATCCTTGTAAAATAGCACATTTTATTTTCAGCCATTTTCGGAACTAAGGAGGCAAATGTGGGAGAAACTAAAGGAACCTTTAGACGGGGTATAATTTAAAAAATATGTATTTTATCATTTTCGTTCTATATACACTTTGAACAACTCTATAATTTAATTATTAATGCAGGAGGAAGCCGATGATGCGAACACATCTCGAAATGAAAGTAGATCAAAAACTACAGAAAAAGAATATTCTGTTTTTGAGTCTGATGACGCACCGACCAGTAGAAAATTGTCATATGCTGATGAAAATAGTCCTTCAAAAGTTAATCAAATCGATATGTAGGTTTCAAATTCATTATTCCGAATTTTTTCCTTCTAACTTTACATATTCACTTTTTAATTTCTTATTAATATAACTTATCGTTATTTCCAGGCAACTAGATACATTACAAAAAGCTTTGCGGGCCTCGACTAGTACAGCAGAGAAAAGATATTCTCTATCGGCAGAAAGTGCGAAAAAATACCAGTTTGAACCGGAAACAGACAAATGTAAGCAGAGATTAATAAGTCACGTATAGCAGAAATTCTTTTTGAAATCATTTGTTCATGGAAAGTAATGTTTTTCAGGTTTGGGAAAGGAATCACAGCCTTTCACAGTCGGTTGGCAATATCCAGAAGCACCTCAAGAAAAATCTCAGGTAAGTTAATTATTTACCTAAGGGTCGTGCATAAATTACGAAAAGTTTTTTTTTTAATTTTGTACCCCTGTACCGTCCTTTGTGAGGGACCGTAAGTTTTAACCCCCCTTCCCCTTCCCATATCTTAAATAATTTTTGCCGAATATATTTTTTTCGTGAATTTATTTAGGATTCGTCCAAAAATAACTAACTTACAACCAAGTAGTTGAATTTTCAAACAAAAATGATTTTAATTTTAAATCCAAAATAGTTGAATTAAACTAAACAGACGAATTTTCAGCAAAATAGTTGAATTCTCAAAAAAAAGGATTTATTTTTAACAAAACAGTTGCATTTTTAACCAGAAAAGATTAAATTTCTTCTAAAAGAGATGAATTTTCAAATAAAAAAGACAATTTTTCAACAAGAGTTGAATTTTCAACCAGGAAAGATTTGTCAGTCAATAGAGAAAAAGAAAAGTTTTCCAAAATGTTGAATTTTCAAGCAAATAATAAAATTTTCAACAAGAAAGATGAAATTTTAACCCACAAGATTATTGCTCTAGTAAAAATGACGAATTCTCAACAAAATACATATATTTTCAACTAAATAGTTGAATTTTAAACCACGATGATTAATTTTCTACCAAATAAGACGAATTTTCAACCAATTATGTAAGTTTTCCACCAAATCGTTGAATTTTTAAACTAAAAAAGATCAATTTTTAACAACAAAAAAAAGGAATATTTAAATATCCACTTAGAAAAATTAGTTTGCAATAAAAAAACTCATTTTCTTCAAAACATTTGTATTTTCGACCAAATAGTTAAATTTAGATTTAAGAAATTAAATTTGACAAAAAATGAATTTTTAAGAAAGTAGTTCAACTTTCAACTAAAGAGTTTAATTTTTTACCAAAATTTTTTTATTTTGGAGAAGAGAATGAGAATTTTTCTACAAAGCAGTTGAATAATTAAATCTTCAGTGAAATAATGAATTTTTAACAAATTAGCTCAACTTTCGATCAAAACGTTTAATTTATCTACCAGCTTGTTGAATTTTCAAGACGAAAATACCAATTTACTACAAAGCAATTGAATTTTCAGCCCAAAAATGTGAATTTTCAACAAAAAAGGTCATTTTCAACCGAAGCAGTTTAATTTTTAACCAGACAGTTGCATTTTTAACAAAAAAAAAAGATCAAATTTCTAAGAAACGAGATACATTTTTAAAACAAAAAAAAAACTAAATTTCAAAAAAATATTGATGTTTTAACCCGGAAACAGGAATTCGCAACAAAGCACCTGAATTTGCAACAAAACAGCTGCATTTTTAACCAGAAGAGATGAAATTTCTACCAAAAGAGATTAATTATCAAATCAAAAAGACCAATTTTCAACAAGAATTGAATGTTCAAGCAATACAGATTTTTCAGTGAATAAAGAAAAAAAATTTCAAACCAAATTTTGAATTTTCGAGCCAAAAAGACGAGCTTTCTACAAAACAGTTGAATTTTCAACCAAATAATTAAATTTTCAACTAGAAAGGGGAATTATTGATCAACAAGATTCATGTTTTTAATCAAAAAACAAATTTTCTTAAAAACACTTGAGTTTTTAAACCAAAAAGACGAATTTTCTACACAAAAAATTGAATTTTCAACCCAAAAATATTAATTTTCAAGAAAAAAGTTAATTTTCAACCAAACTGTTGATTTTTTGTCAAAATAATTAAATTTTCAGCGAAAAAAATTTATTTTTTCTTGAACTACTTTATTAAAAATTAATTTTTTTTGTTGAAAATTAGTTTTATCAACTGAAATTTTAACTTTTAAATTTTTGTTTAAAAATCCACCTTTATCAGGTTTGGTCCAAAATCCATCTTTTTTAGTTGAAAATTAATCTTCTTGGTTGAAAAATCAATTTTTTGGTTGAAAATTCAACTCTGGTTGAATGTTTAAATCTTTTCTTGAAAATTATTATTATTATTATTGAAGATTCATCATTTTAGTTGATAATTAATTTCTTTAGATGACAATTGAACTATTTTGCAAAAAATTCGTGGTTTTTTTTTTAATATTAATTTTCTTCACTGAAACTGTAACTATTCAATTTTTGGTTAAAAAATTATATTTTCTGGTTCAACATCATGTATTATCGTTAAAAATTTGTCTTTTTTAGTAGAAAGTTAATCTTCTTGGTTGAAAAATCATCCTTTTTGGTTAAAAATTCAGGTTTTTGGGTAAAAATTCATCTGTTTTGTAGACGATTCAAATATTTCGTTGAAAATTCGTCTTTTTTGATTGAATGCAACTGTTTTTGATTTAAAATTAAAGTCGTTTTTTGTTGAAATATTAACTATTACACATTTCGTTGAGAATTTTTTTTTACGTTGTAAAATGAACCTTTTTGCTGAAAATTCATATTTTTGGTTGAAAATTTAGTTTTGTAGAAAATTAAATTATTGGTCGTAAATTAACCTTTTTGTTGAAAATTCATATTTTTGGTTAAAAATTAAACTACTTTGGTAGAAACAAAATATTCGGTCAAAAACTAAACCATTTTGTAGAAAAAGCATGTATTTTGTTGAAAATTCTTCTATTTAGGTAGACAATTATTCTTGTTTGATGAAAATTTATCATTTTGGTTGATTCCATTTTTGGTTGAAAGTTTATCTTGTTTAGTTGAAAATTCGTATTTCTTGAATGAAACTGAACTCTCTTGTTGAAAATTCTCCTCTTCGCTTTAAAGGTCTACTGTTTTCTAAAACAGTTGACTCTTAAGCTTAAAGACTGAACTACTATTTTGTTTAAAAAATCAGGGTTTTAGGTAGGAAATTAATCATTTTTGTTGAAAATTAATTTATTTGGTTGAGGATTCAACTATTTTTTGGAAAATTTGTCTTTTTGTTGAATTCCACTGGATGATAATTCTTTTTTTTGTGTTGGAAATTATGTTTTTCCACTGCTAATTTAACTGTTCCATTTTTGGTTAAAAATGTATCTTTTTAGTTGAAAATTCAACTGTTTGGTTGAAAGTTCATGCATTTTGTTGAAAAATTGTCTTTTAATAGATTAATTAATTAATCTTCTATGTTGAAAATTCATATTTGCAGATTGAAATTCAGCTATTTGTTAAAAAATTAAACTATTTTGTTTAAAGTTAAATTTTTTTTTAATTCAAATATTTTGTTAAGTTCATCTTTTTTGTTCGAAAATTCAACATTACAGTTTGGGAATTTAATTGTCTTCTAAAAATTCGTCTTTTTGGCTTGAAAGTTACTCTTTAATATGTCGACACGGATTTAAGTTTTATTTTCTGAATTGTTACAAAACATTTGTATAAAGGCATGGTTTTTATCACATACCTTTTTATATAAGACAGCATAGAAAAATCGTTGACCTTCCCCCCCACCCTCGTCCAAAAGATTTTACGTAATTTATGCATGGTCCCTTATTATGATGAGAGACTCTATATTTCTATTTCTAAAATGCTATGTCTTTCAGACTGAAGAAGAACCTGATAGTAAAGAATTAGAAGACAAAGTAGAGGAAGATACAGGCGTTGAAACATCAACTGCTGCTGCAGCGCCAGTACGAAAATTCATGCTTTCAGGAATAAAAGTTTGTATCAATTTCTTACTTTTAGCTTTAGTATAGAATTTTATTGACATTTTCAAGAAACTCGTTTGATATTAACGCATTTTCAGGACAAAGAGCCCTATGAAAAGCTGATAAAAGCTCTTGGAGGTGAAGTTTCAACGGAAAATACATTTGATTCGACCGCGACGCATTTACTTTGCATCAAACCCGCAAGAAATGAAAAAACTTTGGGCAGTATAGCATCTGGGAAGTGGATTTTGCACTGTACTTATATTAAGGACAGTGCTGATGAACAAACGTTCCTTGACGTAAGTCGCAATTCTCAATTATTGTTTTCATGATTTTTCTTATCCAGTGCAGGCCTCGGACTCACCACACTATTGACACTTTTTTAAAGCGATGACGCTATGTTTGTACTATTTCGAAAAAAAAAATGAAACTAAAGATAGTATTTTCTCACAATTGGTCCGCTAATGCCACTATTTATTTACTTTTCCTTGACTTTATTTTTGGTAACAAAATAATTGAATCCTCTAAGAAAAGGTTTAATTTTCAACTTAACCGTTGAATTTTTACTTTGAAAAGATAAATTTTCAATTAAAAATATCAATTTTGAACTAATAAAATATTAAACTAAAATGATGAATCTTCAACAATAAAAAAAGCATAATTTTCAAGAAAAGATTTCAACATTCAACCAAGCAGGTAAATTTTAAACCAAAAAGATGATTGTTTAATCAAGAAGATTAATTCTGTACCAAAAAAAAGACGAATTTGAAGCCAAATACATGAATTTTCAACCAAATAGTTGACCTTTCAACTAAAAGATATCAATTGTCAACCAAAAATCAAATAAACTTTCAACAAAGTAGTTAAATTTTCAATCAAAGAGATGAATCTTCAATTTAAAAAATGGATTTTGAACAAAATTTATTTGTTTATGTTTTAACCAAGAAAAAATTTTCATTTCAAATCAAAAACAGTTTAACTGAATCAAAAAGGACAAATTTTCAACAAAATAGTTGAATCCTGAACCAAAACAGATCAATTTTCATCCAAGGAGTTGTATTTTAAAACAATAAAGATGAACTTTCTAACAAAGAGATGAATTTTCAAATCAAAAAGACAGATTTTCAACCAAGAAACATTTTTCAGTCGAAAATGAAAAAAAATTGCATCCCAAATGTGGAATTTTCAAGCCAAAAAGATGAATTTTCAACTTAAAAGATTAATTTTCTACCAAAAAAGATGAACTCTCATAATTTTTTAACCATATGGTTGAGTTTCAAACCATGAAGATTAATTTTCTATCATCAAAGATGAATTCTCAACCAAATACAGTCATTTGCAACCAAATAGTAGAATTTTCAATCAAGAGATTAATTTTCTACCAAAAAGACTAATTTTCAATAAATTACATAAATTTTCAACTAAATAGTTGAACAATGGATTTTATGCTAGTCGACATTTTTTGTCTTAATTTTTAGCTTATATTTTTTCATTTTTCAAAATGTTTAACTAAATAGTTAAATTTAAAAAAAAAAGATCAATTCTTAACAAAAAATGGAGCATTACATTTTTATTGAGGAGAATTATTTTGTGATCAAAATAAACGAATTTTTGACAAAACTGTTTAATTTTGTACCAAATAGTTGAATTTTATACACAAAGTGTTTAAATTAAAAATTAAAAACAGTTGGAATTAACCAAAAAAGACGAATTGTCAACAAAATGCTTGATTTCTAACAAAACAAAAAAATGATTTTCTACACAAAAAAAAAGAATTTTCAAGAAAATCCATACATTTTCAACCAAATAGTGACATCTACCAAATTGTTGAACTTTCGAGCCGAAACTTCGAATTTTGTACAAAACAGTTTAATATTTAACAAAAAAGTTCATTTTCAACCAAAACAGATTAATTTTCATCAAAACAGTTGCATTTGTATCCAAAAAAAGATTAACTTTCTACCAAAAGATTTGAAATTGTTCAGTCGATAATGAAAAAAAGTGTCATAAAAAATGTTGAAATTTCAAGAAAAAAGATGAGCTCTAAACAGAACAGTTTAGTGTTCAACCAAATAGTCAAATTTTTAATCTATAGGATGATTTTTCAACAAAAAAGATTAATTTTTCACCGAAAAAGATGAAGTCTCCACAAAATACATACATTTTTAACCAAATATTTGAATTTTGAACCAAAAAGATTAATTTTTCCCAGAAAAGACGAATTTTTAACAAAATACATACATTTTTAACCAAATTGTAGAATTTTCAACTAAGAAGAATTATTTTCTACTAAAAAATAAGAATTTTCAACAAAATCTAACAATTTTCAACCAAATAGTTCAATGTTCTACCAAATTGTTGAGCTTTCGAGCCGAAACTTCGAATTTTCTACAAAACGGTTGAATATTTAACAAAAAAGTTCATTTTCAGCCGAGGAAGATTTATTTTTAACCAGAAAGTTGCATTTTGAACTAAAAAATATGAAATCTCTAGAGAAAGTGATAAATGTTCGAACCAAAAAGATGAAGGTTTATCAAAATTTTTTTAATAAAAGATAATGTTAGTCAAGAAAGGAAATAAATTGCAATCAAATTGTTGAATTTTCAACAAAATAATTCAATTTTTAACCAAAGAATAACATTTTAAACTAAAACAGATGAATTCTTAACCAAAAATTTATTAGTAGACTTTAACCGAAAAGAATGAACTTTCAACCAAAAATAGTTAAATTTTTCAATTGTATTCTATTAATTCAGTTCAAATTTAAGGCCATGTAAGCGTAACCTTAAAATTTTTTTTCCACATTTTTTTCAAAATCAACTAACGTTCACACGAAACGCGATATCGAGTTAAAAATTTGGGAAACTAAATATGAAGCACTAAGAAACGCGGGTCTGGTCCTAAATTTGTATAATTATGAAAAAAACAAATTTTTTACATACATTTTTTTTTCCATTATTATAAAAATGTAGGACCAGATCCGCGTTTTTTATTGCTTCATATTTAGTTTCCCAAATTTTTAACTCGAAATCGCGTTTCGTGTAAACGTAAGTTGATTTTGAAAAAAATGTGAAAAAAATGTTGTGGTTACGCTCACATGGCCTTTAGTGGAAAAATGAGAAAAACTAAAGAATAACATTTTAAATAAATATTGAAGTCCCTTTTTTATACTTGAAAAATTTTATGACGCTATTTTCACACTATTATTCTGAAATTTGTGTCACTATTTTCGATCTCTAAAGTGAGTCCGAGGCCTGCCAGTGTAGTCAGTGAAGTAAGTGTAAACTGTTTCGTTTTTTTTTCTTTTTCAGGAAGAGAAATACGAATGGGGCAATCCACTGAGCGCAAAATCATTAGGACCCTTAACCAATGAGACGGAAAAAGCGATTGCCTCTGCTGCTCATCGATGGAGGGTAAAATTGTCGAAAGAACCGGGCGGCGCTTTCGATGGAATGGTAGCTTTGCTCATGGTTCCGGAGGAAAAATACGACTCCTTTGAAAGGCTCATAGTCGCTGGAAATGGAACTGTAGTTCAAGCAAGGTTCGTAAAAAAACGACTTCAAAACTATTTTTTTATGTGTTTCAACCTGACCGTAAAATCGAGGAAAGGCCGATAATGTTGCTCACCGGCAATTTTGCTCACTGGTAATTTTGCTCACCGGTAATTTTGCTCACCGGTAATTTTGCTCACCGGTGATTTGGTTCAGTGACCGAGATTTCTCATTCGATTGTACTAAAATGAATATTAAAAGTATTGTTATATTTTATGACTGAGTTTGTTCAATCACGAAACGAACAATGAAAGAGACTTCATTGTCGATAATTACAATAATATAAGTTCTACTTTTTGCAATTTTTATTTCGTTTTCATGGATCACAATCTGTCTCTTTTTTTTAAACCTAATCCCCTTTTATCGCCCGTAAATTTGAAAAATCGAGAATTTTGAACTAATGTTTTGATACATTTTTTAAGAATCATTAACAGAAATTTCAGACAGGAAGCCAAGAAGTTTTGAAGGATTTGGAAATATTTCCTGAACTATTTATCAATTCTGTAGTTTGCAAATAAAACACATCTTTAAAGAGGTTTCACACAGGCCAAAATTATCTAAAAACAGGGGAAATGAGGAGATTTTTTACGAAAATAGAGGATTAAATTCTTTAAAATAAATTGAATGCAGGTACTAATATTAAATTGAAATTGAAACGCTTCAAATTCCTAATATTTCAAGTCAAAATATTGCATTTTCAATCAAACAGGTGAATTTTGGACCAAGAAGATTAATTTTCTACCCAAAAAGATGAATTTTCAAACAAAAAAATGAGATAAACAATATTTTATTTAAAAATAAAAAACGGTTTAATTATGAAGCGAAAAAGACGAATTTTTTATTCAACCAAAGAGATGAAATCTCAACTAAAATTATGAATATACGACGAAATAAATGAGTTTTTAACAAATTAGTTCGACGTTAAAGCAAGTTAAACAGAAAAGACGAATTTTCAACAAAATAGTTTATTTTTCAAACAAAAAAGATTTTTTAATCAAGAAAGAAAAAAACTTTCATCCAAAATGGTTGAATTCTCAACACAAAATTGTGATTTATCAACAAAAAGTTCAAATTTCTAACCAAAAAGGATAACTAACAAAATTGTTTAATTTTCAGAAAAATAAATAAGTCTAACTATAAATGTTCCTGAAATCCGGTGTATACTCAAACTCGTAAATTAGTATATATTAGTAGCTCGAAATTTCAACAATTTGGTCGAAAGACGAACTACTTTGTTAAAATTTGGTTTCCGTTGGTGATTCATCATTTTAGTTAAAAATTAATTTCTTTGGTTGAAAAATAACCTATTTTGTTCAAAACTTGTTTTTTTTTTAGCGAAAATTAATTTTTTTTATCTGAAAATTGACCTATTCCATTTTAGGTTAGAAAAATATCCTTTTTGGTAGAAAATCATTCTTATTTGAATATTTAACTGTTAGGTTTGAAATTTATGTATTTTGTTAAAGATTCGGCTTTTTTGGTATAAAATAATTTTGTTGTTAAAAGTACAACTGTTTGATTGAAAATCAATCTTGCTTGGTTGCGGATTGAAGTATTTTGTTGAAAATTCGATTTTTTTCGTCAATTTCACTGTTTTTAATTTAAATTAAAATTTTTGTTGGTTGAAATCTCAACTATTACATTTTTTGCTGAAAATTAATCTTTTTAAGTTGAAAATTCAACTCCTTGGTTGAAAGTTGAACTACTTTCTTAAAAATTAATTTTTTTTGACGAAAATTCATAATTTTAGTTTAAAATTCATCTCCCTGGTTTAAAATTTAACTATTTTGTTGAAAATTCAACTGTTTTCAGAAAATTCGTCTTTTGGCTTTACAATGCAAGATTTGCGTAGAAAATTCATTTTATATTTCTTTCTTCCATAGTTTTTCTCTTCTTTTTCTTCTATAGTATCTTTCTTTTATAGTATAAAAATTGAAATATTTGGTTCAAAACGTATGTAATTCGTGAAAAATTTGTCTTCATCATAGAAAATTATTCTTCTTGGTTGAAAATTCAACTATTTGGTTAAAAATATATGTGTTTTGTTGAAAATTCGTCTTTGTAGGTAGGAAATTATTCTTCGTGGTTGAAAATTGAACTATTTGTTTAAAAATGTATGCATTTTGTTGAGAATTCGTCTTTTTCAGTATAAAATTAATATTCTGGGTTGAAAATTCTTCTTTTTTGTTGAAAATTCAATTATTTGTTCAGAAATGCAACTGTTTTGTAGAACGCTCGTATTTTAGGCTTTTAGGTATTTTAGGCTGAAAAACCTGTCTTGGTTGAAAATTTAACTCCCATTAAAAATTCGTGTTTTTGATTTGAAAAGTCATGTTTTTTTGTACAAAATTTACTCTTTTCCCGTTAAAAATGCAACTATTTGGTGGTCTCTTTTGGTTCAATTAAACTGCTTTTAATTGAGAATGAACCTCATTTCTTTTTTGACGATTTAAATATTTGATTTAAAGTTGAACTACTTTGTTAATTCAAGTCGTCTTCCGTTATTTTTGTATGACCCCTAAATAAATTCACGAAAAAAAATTATCCTACAAAAATTACGTAAGATAAGGAGAAGGGGGGTTCAAAACTTACGGGCCCTCAGAAAGGGGGATACATGGTTTAAAATTTCAGAAAAAAGCTTTACGTAATTTATGCACGGCCCTTAAGTTCAAAATAAACGTTGCCTTTAATAACGATTTTAACGTGTAAAATATATTTGAGGAGTTTTGTGCAGGAATTTAGTATGATAAGTGAAAGATTAAATAAATATGTTATAGATCTCGGGCTCAACAGACTATTTACACTATTTGACACTTTTTTGGGCGATGACACTATTTTCTCAAAATTTTCCTCTAATGCCACTATTTCTGTACTTTTCTTCGAAAAATATTTTTTAACTTGTTCGATAATTAGCAGACATTACCTAAAGTTTTTTTTGTGAAATTTTGAACCACTAATTTTTTTCGTGAATTTATTTAGGGGTCATTCAGAAATAACGTTGGACGATTTGCAGATGATCTTATGTTTCTTATGATTTAACAAATTAGTTCAACTTTCAATGAAGTAGTTGAATTTTCTACAAAAAAAAGCTTTTTAAGCAAGAAAGCTTATTCAGCCAATAAAGAAAAAAAATTTCAGTTTAATGTTGAATTTTCAAGACAAAAAGACGAGATTTCAACAGAACAGTTGAATCTTAAACCAAATACTTAAATTTTTAACCAAAAAGATGACTCTTCAGTTACAAAAATTAATTTTCAACTAAAAAAACAAACAATTTTCAACAAAATTGTTTTTTTTTTCAAATAAAGAAAATAATTTTCAACTAAAATGATGAATCTTGAACAAACAAAATGATTTTATAATCAAATAGTTCAATTTGCAATCAAAAAGATGAATGTTCTATCAAAAAATACAATTTTTCAAGAAAATACACGAATTTTCAACTACAGAAGATACATTCTTTACCAAAGAAATTAATTTTTAGCAAGCAGATGAAGTTTCAACTAATGAGTTTCCTCTTCTACTAAAAAAAGACGAATTTTCAGTAAAATAATTGAATTTGCACTTGAAACAGATACATTTTCTACACAAAATGGAATACATAGTTAAATTTTCAGCTTAAAGAAATGAATTTTTAACTAAAATGATGAATTTCAAACAAACAAAATTATTAACTCAATAGTTGAATTTTCAACGGAAGAAATGAATTTTCAACCAAACAAGACTAATTTTTAATAAAATACAAGAATTTTCAAACCAATGTTTGAATTTAATGAATTTTTAACCTTATAATTAAATTTTCCAACAAAGAAATGAATTTTTAACCAAAAAGATAAATTAGTCACCCAGAAGATTAAGATTCTACCAGAAAATACGAATTTTATACGAAGTAGTTGGATTTGCAACTGTATATATAATTTGATTTTTAACAAAAAGAAGGGTTTTCAACTACAATAATGAATCGTCAACAAAACCAACTAATTTTTAACTAAGTAGTTCCACTTTCAACTAAGTAGTTGAGTTTTCAATCGAAAAAGATGAATTCTCAACAAAAAATGTAATAGTTGTTTTTCAACCAAGAAAAAATTTCCATTTTAATTTAAAAAAAAACAGTTGAATTGAACCAAAAAGTACGAGTTTCTAAGAAAATAGTTGGTTCCTCAACCAAGACCGATTAATTTTCAACCAAACAGTTGCATTTTTTACCAAAAAAGATGATCTTTCTACCAAAAGAGATGATAATGATATAATACAATAATTATGATAATAGATGATATTTCAACAAATAAAGATTTCAATTTAAAATGAAAAAACAATTTGATTTAACCAGCAACGACGAATTTTTAACAAAATATTTGAATTCTCAACTGAAACAGATTAATTTTTAGCCAAACAGTTGCATTTAAAAAAAAAAAAAAAAAATGGATTCTCTACCAAAAAAAAGACGAATTTTCAACAAAATAGTTTTTTTTTTCTACAAAATTGTTGAATTTTTTAGCTGAAAATACAAATTTTGTACAAAGCAATTGAATTCTCAACCCGAAAATGTGCATTTTCAACATAAAAATTAATTTCCAACCGAAATAGATTAACTTTTAATCAGGCAGATGTCATTTTTTAACTAAAAAAGATTAAATTTCTACAGAAAGAGATAAATTTTCAAACCAAAAAGATGAATTTTCAACAAAATAGTTGAATTTTGAATTAAAAAAAACATTTGTCAGACAAGGGAGAAAAAAGAATTCCATCAAATTAATGAAATTTGAAGCCAAAATGTCGAATTTAAAAAAAAACCGTTGAATTTTGAACCAAGAAGTATGACTTTTAAACTGAATTTTTAGAAATTTTAATTAAATGTAAATTTTCAACAAAATAATCAAATTTGGAACAAAATAATAAAATTTTTGAATAAAAAAAATGAATTCTCAACTAAAAATTTAATAGTATACTTTTCAACAAAAATAATGAATTTTTAACAAAAAATAGTAGGATTTTCTTATTGGGTTCTATTAATATTTAAGTGGAAAAGTGAGATGAAGCCTGCGAAAAGTAAATAGGAATTTTTATAGAATAAATAATAAAATTTTAAATAAACATTCAAGTTCATTTTTAATACCTGAACAGTTTTATGATACTATTTTGACACTGTTTTTTAAAATTTGAGAGACTATTTACACTATTTTTCGTCTCTAAAGTGAGTCCGAGGCCTGATGTTACGAAATTTGTTTTTCAGATCATCTTACGAGCCACTCACTTCTGGAAAGAAAATAACGCACTGCTTCATCCAAATAAAATCAAGAGAACAGGCGGTGGATTGGGCCAGAATGGCAAGCAAGGGAATTCTCTGTTTCCAACCTCAGTTTCTTCACAATCTTCTCACGACTGAAACACCTCTCAATCCGCGAGAGAATGTACTTCCAGAGTTCAAGAAGTATTTGGCTCTTCTTCCTAAGTAATGTTAACTCGATCTCACCGCGGTAAATATGAACCTGTGATGTACTTTTGTCTGTATATATATATATATGCGTGGAGGAGTGGAATTTTAATCGGCGTATTTTTATAAAGAGATGTGATTATTGATAACAAGTACCTTGCACTATTTTACTTCTGACAACAGATGAACCTAAATTTTAATTCCAGTTAGCTTAGTCTATCTATAAGTGTGTACATAATTGATATGTTTTACTTTCTCATCAGAGAAGGTATAAGTTTTATGTAAAATTCTACGTCGCCGGCTTTTTTTTATACACAAAATATAATTTTTGAAGGTATTAATTCCATTCGTAAGATCTTTGCATTTTTATACAGTTTTGCTTTGTTTGAAACACTAGTGAGAAGAATATAATTTAAGATTAATAAATTAAAATGCAAGGACTTACAGGATTTAAGAATATAGGTGATTTTTATTCATTTACTTTCTTTAATTATCCGACTGTTTATAACAATTAAGGTTTTAATGTTGACCTGCAGTTTCAATTTCTTCAAAACGAGACCATATGATTCCTACATTTGTCAGTGAATACTTTTTGAATACCTTTGAAAAAGGGAATATAATAAGTTAATAAAAAATGTATCATTTTTATTTATATAATTTTGAAAGAAATTTGAACTCTTTTTTTAATTTGTTTCCCGCACGAATTTTTCATCATAAGTAACGTAATCGGATTCGCATACTTGGTGGTTGTCAGTTATCGCTGCCTGATGAAAGTGCAAAAAATAATTTAATAATTACAGGGCTCGGACTTTCTCAACTTTTTTCGACTTTTCTTAAAAAATGCGGCTTTTTGCGACTTTTCGAAAAAAGTGCGATAAATCGACTTTTTCCCGTTTTTCTCAGAAGTTCGCTATACTTAGTTTCATTTTTTATCCCAATGAAGCTTTTGAAATAAAAATTCAAAATCAGAAAAAATTCTACCATTTTAATTGAGAAGATTAAAAAAAAATTAAAAAACATGAAAATTAAAAAAAAAATGAGCAGTTGGATATTTTTAAGTCAAAAACCTTCAATAACAGTCTTCACACTCTCCCCTATTCCTCCTTTTTAAAGAATTCTTCTTTTCCCCCCTGTGTTTTCTTAGTTTTTCGCTTAAATTTTAACTGAATTAATTTGCATTCAATAAGAAAATACAACTATTTTTTGTTGAAAGTTCGCTTTTTTTTAATTAAAAATTCGACAGTTTGGTTGAAAATTTAATTATTTTGTTGAAGTCATCTTTTTTGGTCAAAAATTTAACTTTTTTGTTGAAAATTCATCTCTATTGGATAGAAAATTCTTTTTCGTGGATTGAAAATTCCTCTTTTATGGTAGAAAAGTCATATTATTTGGTGAAAAATTAATCTTTCTTGGTTGAAAGTTAATTTTTTTGTTGAACATTTAACTTTCTTCCAAAAGCGTTCTATTTTTGACATGAGGATTCAAGTATTTGGTTAAAAATTCATCTTTTTTGGTTGAAAAGTCACCTTTTTGGTTGAAAATTCTTCTTTCTTGGTTTAAAATGAACTTTTTGGTTGAAAATCCAACTGTCTTTTAAAAAAATCGCCTTTTTGGCTTGAAAATTCAACTATTTGGTTGAAGTTTAATCTTTTTTGTTTGAAAATTTGACCATTTGGTTGAAAGTTCACTCTTTATGGTTAAAAATCGACTATTTGGTTAAATAATTAAATTATTTTGTTAAAAATTCTATTATTTTGTTAAAAAGTTATATTTTTTGTCGAAAGTTTAACATTTTTGTTGAACATTGGTCTTTATTGGATGGAAAATTCATTCTGGTGGATTGCAAATTCCTCCTTAATGGTCAAAAAGTCATATTGATTGGTAGACAATTCATATTTTTCAGGTGAAAATGAACTTTTTTGTTAAAAATTTAACTGTCTCTAAACAATTTGTCTTTGGCATGAAAATTCTAGTATTTGGTTAAAAATTCATATATTTTGTTAAAAATTCGTCTCTTTTGATTAAAAATCCAACTGTTTGGTTGAAAATGCAACTGTTTTTGGTTGAGGTTTAATTTATTTTATTTGAAATTTGACCATTTGGTTGAAAATTCACCTTTTATGGTGACAAAATAATTTTTTTAGTAGAAAATTCATTTTTTTTGTTTGTTGAAAATTAACTTTTTGGTTGAAAATTCAAATTTCTTTTAAAAAATTCTTCTTTTTTGCTGGAAAGTTCTCAACTATTTGGTTGTAAATGCAACTGGTTGCTTGACAATTATTTTTTATTATTAAATCCATCTATCTGATTGAAAATTAATCTTTCGACTTTTTGACTTGAAAACTCAACTTTTTTTGTTAAAAATTCGTCTCTTGTTTGAAAATTCAACTACTTTGTTGAAAATGCAATATATCTTGACTTGAAATCTCATGAATTTAAAGCGTATCATATTGAATTTAATATTTTACCTATATAAACTGTATTCAAAAGAACTTATTTTCAGTATTATTCCCCTATTTTTGTGAAAAATCACCCTATTTCCACTGTTTCGAGAGCATTTTGTGATATGAAGTCTGAATTATTAAAAAATTAATTTCATATTCAAATTATACACTCCCAATTTTAAAGCTTTAATTTTGGAGTAATTTCAAGATTAAAATGTTCAAAATTTATCTTCTTGAAGTTCAAATATAATGTAAACTATAAACTTCTCTCAGAAAGAATATTTTAAACCCGGCTTCAGAATCCTTCAACCTGAATGACTATTGTTAACAAATTGTTTCAACTTTAAAGCTTATTTTGATTGTGCAAAGAATATTTGGAAATCAGTGATTTAGTCGATTCGTTCCCTGTAATTACAAAAATTTACATTTCATTTAAACAATTGAACCAAGATTTTTTGAATTGGCAATTTAAAGATTAATTGAAATTTATTTTAAAACTTATATTTATTACACATTTGATTTCGTATTTTTTCAAAATGTTGAAGACTTCATTTTTAAAATACTAGAAGAATTTGTTTATTCTAATTGGAAACTTTTTTGAAATCTAATTTGACTCCATCTGATGAAAGTTGAAGAAAAAGGGCTCGTGGATCTAATTCATATTTATACAAAGGGCTTAGAGCAACTTCGTAGTCTCGTAGTATTGTCGCCAGTCCAACTGCGACTTGCAGCATTCCAACACGCTCCCCTGAAAATAAATTATTATTAATTTCTAGTTAATAAAGGATATCAATATCGCAATTAAATGCAAAATAGAATATAGATTTTAGTTCGACGCCATCTTTGCTGTTTTTTTTAAAGATATCGTTTTCAATTGACCCAAGTATCATAATTGTAAAGAAGATTTTTTAATTGGCATTAGGGTCGGCAATATTTATTTTTGTTCTGCAATTAATTTTTTAAAGATATATATTTTTTAAGAAAATAAAAATTCGGTTTTTTATGTTTCGTCTCAGACTGACTCACCGGACTAGTCAGTAAGGCTATATGAATCAGTCCTGCCTTATACAATTTAAGTGTCTAGTTTTTATTCAATTTAAAAAAGAATATTTTTTTTAATTCATTGCAGAACAACAATAAATAATATCGACCCTAATGCCAATTAAAAAATCTTTTAATTAAATTTCATTCAGAAAAAAGATCTTCTCCTTTCACTCGCTGGCATTCGAACACCAGGTCAACTGATTTCCGGTCAGGTGCTCTAACCACTAACCTACTAGAGAGATCAGAGGAAGAATTCTTTTTTCTGAATCACGTTTTATTTAGCAAGTTGTTACATATCAATTTTTAATAGAAATCTGTAATATCATCGGATAAGATAACGGATCGAGAAGAGAAACCCACACATAAAATGGAAATCGACAATATCGACCAAAGTTATATTCTCCTATACAGAAAATATTTTAACGTCGTATTTCAACAAGTGTACAGATGTTCTGACGATAACTGTTGAAGGAGTTTCCAGTTGTTCAGTTAATTTAGAAATCATAGATATAAAGTTCACGTTAAAAGGCAAACCCCATATCAATTAGAGGTTAATATCATGAATAAGAGTCACGTTGCTTCTTCCTCTGCATTACTAGGGTCGGCTCAGATAATAGGAGATCATGAAAACTACAATACTTCTGAGGTAGATGACTCGATGGAGATAAACGCTTTCTATCGATCTTGTTATAATGATGATATTCCATCGAAATTGGAATTCGAGGAAGAGTTTTGAAATGACTTAGATAATATTCTAGATTTAGAATCTAGCATAGGTTCAGAAACTAGCATAGAAAATAAAGAATCTTCTGAAAGTAGTATTCCGGTGGCAACGCGATTTTCAAATGCTCTCAAACAACAAGCATCTGCATTTGCAAGAAAGTGGTACAGTTTCCTGATAGATCTAGAAAAAGAGTTCAAGATCTTGTTGAGAACTTGTCACAATTCATAAATGAAGGCTTTTGATATTCTCCGTGATATGGCAACGAAGAATGTACAAACAGAATATTTACAAACAGAAGTTAACAGTATGTTTGACAGATTAAAATATCCATTTCAAGACTTAGATACCGAATATCTGCGACTAAAGCATTTTAGGCTCACTGGAAATCTAATTGAACCCGAATTTCATAATCTCGGAGAACGAGATGAGTTTCGTGAAGAAAGTGATGTTCAGATTGTTGAGAATGTTCTATGTATGCTCAGTTTATTCCACTTTGTCAAGTTTTAACTAAATTCTTAGAATTACCTGACATGTATGATGAAATAATCAAATATATGAACAAATGGAAATCGGATTCTGAAGTTATGTCCAATTTCATGGAAGCCGATCTTTGGAAAAAGCAGTCTGCTTCAGCTGGAGATAAAGTCAGAATTACTTTATTCGGATACTTTGACGATTATGATTATAACAATTTGGTAGGTAGTCACGCCGGGACTGGTAAATGTTGATGTATATATTTAAATTCTCCGTGTCTTCCGATTCAGTTACAGTCTCAATTGAAAAATATTTTTCTGTTTGCTCTTTTCAATTCATCAGACAGAAAAGTCTTTACAAATAAAATTGTTTTCGAAAAGATAGTAGGAGAACTAAAATATCTACATGAAACTGAATCACTATCAATCACAGCACTGGCCCGAAGCGCATATATTTTGATGTTGTCATTTTGATAGCAGACAATCTTGGATTACATCAAGCCTTTGACTACAACGAATCCTTTCAATGCAACTACCCGTGCCATATCTGTCGCATTAAGAAAAATGAAATTAATATAACTTTCAACGAAAGTTAATGCTAATTGCGAAATCAAATCAATTACGCAGCTGATATTGCTACAAATGACCCAAGTTAAATCGGAATTAAAATTTTTTAAATATTTTGTGGAAATTCAATTCTTCACTATTGAACAATTAAATCTTAGAAGAAAAGCTTTTCATCACAGCAAGTACGATGAACGAAATAAACCGACAGAAATTAAGAAAGCACATCTAAAACGAAATCGCCTACAAATGAGTTCAGCGGAAATTCTTTGTTTAATGAGAAACATACCAATGATACTAGGAGATGTTTTCCAGTAATTGATCCACAATGAAAAATAATGATTCTACTACCAAAGTTATTGCAAATTGTAACTTCAAAAGCTCACCAACCGGAAGTATGCGACTTTCTGGCAACATTGATCACTGAATACCTGATGTT
>JAABKJ010003579.1:0-25766 GCA_011634705.1 Andricus grossulariae | reverse complement strand
ATATAATATGTAATATATAATATATAATATATAATATGTAATATGTAATATATAATATATAATATATCATATGTAATATAATATTTTAGGGTAGTAAAGATTTCTTTCGACATTTTAGCTTTGACGTTTCTTGAAATTCATATAATTTAATAAGGAAAATTTATAGTACGTTTTTTGGATTATTAACAAATACACGGGACAAATGAAATATGTATCCAGAAAAATAAAATTCCCGACACTCTAAAAATCCTGAAACAGAAAATATTCGAAATAGAAAATTCCCGAATTCATCAAATTGAGAAATATATAAAAATGCCGAATAACAATATTCCCGAACAGCTTATAATATTACCGAATTTTTAAATTTTCGACAGTTTATAATAATACCGAATTTTAAAATTTCCAAAAAAGTAAAATTCGCGGTTAAAATTGTCAAATTATGAAATATCCGACACTAGAAAATTTCTGAATTTAAACAATACGAAAAAAAAATTTAATCAATATTATTTTTTTAATAAAAATACAATAATCAAATATTTTGATGAAAGCAAATTTGTTTATATGTTCAATGTATTTTTTTAAATTATTGTTTAAATTTAAAATAACAATAATTGAAAAAAATGTTCTGAATGCAAGTTTTTTTTCTAAATGTGCAAAGTACTTTTTTTTTAATTATTGTTCTGTTAACACAAATCTTGTTCTTGCATTGTTCTTTTGTATATGTAATTGTTTTTTTCAGCTATTGTTGTTTCAAATTCAAACAATAGTTTAAAGAAAAGTACATTGAACATACAAATTTTTTTTCTTCCAAATATTTCATTATTGTATTTTTAATGAATAAATGTGATTTATTTTAAAAAATGAATTGTTTGAATTCGACAATTTTCTAGTGTCTGAAATTTTGCAGTATCGGCTATTTTATAATTCGGCAATTTTCTATCAAAAATTTCGTTATTCGGGAATTTTCCAATTTGGTATTATTCTAAACTATCGAGAATTTTATTATACGAAAATTTTTTAATTCGCTAATATTAAAAAATTGTTCGAGAATTTGATTATTCAAAAAATGTTCAAGTCGGGATATTTATATTTCGGCAATTTTATAATTTTTGAAATTTTCTATTTCGAATACTTTCTTTTTTGGAATTTTACAGTGTCGGGATACTAATTTTTTGGGAGTTTTTAGTTCTCCAAAACAATTTTTAGTTTTTCACATTGAGAAATATAGAGAAAATTGACCCAATTTAAAATTATTTAGCTTTAATAAATATGTAACATTTTTAAATTGTAAATTGTTTAATTTTAAAGGATTAAAGTAGAAATTACAGAGTGGCAATACAGAACTAGATGACCAACATTTTTTTCGAAAATAGGTTTATTGCATTAAAAATTGCTTAAGACTCAAATACGCATTGTGGTAAAATTTTTTTTTGAAATATAATTTTTTGATACAATAATTTTAAAAATATTCAAATAATATACTTGTTGAAATTTGAATAGTTGAAACTTTAGGGTAGTAACATTTGCTAAACATTTTATTCATTATATTTCTTAGAATAATTATCATTCAATGGAAAAGATATATATTTTCTTTTTTTTTCAGGATTTTTAGCAAAAAAATGTCTGCCATACTATAATATCGCGATCTTCAATTTTGATTTCCTCGGAACAGAATAATTGTTTCGAATCAAACATTTTTTTATTCTCCTTCAGCACCGCAATAACTCAAAAAAAAGTTTTTATTTTTGCAAAAAAATTGAAAATTTGATTTTTAATCGCTATCCACAGCCGTTTCGAAACCTCACGATATTTTCATCTCAAAATTTTCGGTCTATTTTTTCGGAATTGGCTATTAACAACAATGAATGCGAATTTTAAAAAAATTCGTTCCACCAATTTTATCAGATATGATTTCTAAACGAATTCGTCTAAAATTTTTAAACTTCACTAAATTTTGCCTTGATATACGCACTTCACTGAGATAATTTTATAAAAAAGTTATTATACATATAGAGGAAAAGCGGAAAATGAGTAGGGCTTAAAGTGGTCAACTTTTTGGCAATCGCCCTTATTGTATAGATTAAAGAAATTTATTTTGTCATTTAATAAAAAAATATTTAAAAATGTGTTTCAGTGTGATGGTGTACCTTTGGACTTAGCACACGGTCCTTCTCTTCAAGGTGTGGCTTTATTAAACATTCCTTTTACTCATGGGGGTTCAAATCTCTGGGGTGAACATCATACGAGGCAGCGACTCGCTAAAAGAAAGAGCAAGAGACCTGACAAGGAATTGAGTACAAGCAGTTTCAATTCTGTAGATCTCACTGTTGCAATCCAAGGTGAGATGATAAAGAATTCAACAAATCTTATGCAAAACTACCCCAAAAGGGAGCGTCTACATATTACGTTACACTTTAAGGGTGGTGGGGCTGGGGGGCTCTGACCTAACGTCAAATAGTACCACATAGGAGGGGGGTCGCACACTTTTCTGATCAAAAAATTTCAACCCGAAATGTTAAGTGAATTCAATGGAAAAATACGAATTTGTGACAAAATAGTTCAACCCTCAACCAAATAGAGGAATATTCGACAAGATAGTTAAGTTTTCAATCTAAAAATTCGATTGTTTCAGAAAAACGTTGAATTTAAACCGGAAAAGAAGAATTTTTGACAAGAAAGTAAATTTTCAATCAAGGACGATGTATTTTCAACGAAATAGTTCAATTTTGAACTAAAAAGATCAATTTCTAACCAAAAATGGAATTGGTAAATGTTTAATTTAAGAAACTAATTTTAAAAAGAAAACGAATTTTCAACCAGTTAAATTCAAGTACAAAAATAAAATTTTTTAAGAAAATACATGGTAGAATCCTGGACCAAATTGATGAATTTTTAACAGACAAAATAAATTTTCTACCAAATAGTTGAGTTTTCAACATATGAAGAAAAAATTTCAAGCAAAAACAGAATGCCTACATTTCAGATGAAACAATTAATTTTTAACCATAAAAAAATAAGAATTTCCAAGAAAATAGTTAAATTTCCAAATCAATAATTAAATTTCAAACGAAAAAGTTAATTTTCAACCAAATAGTTTCTTTTTATGCCAAGTTGTTGAATTTTCAAGCCAAAAAGATGAATTTTCTACAAAACAGTTGAATTTTCCAATTAAAAATATGAATTTTCAACAGCAAAGTTGATTTATGACCAAATAGTTGACTTTTAACTAAAATTATGAATCTTCAATAAAAAAAATGAAATTTTACAATTTTGTTTAACTTTAAACGAAGCTGTTGATTTTTTAAAAATGAATTCTCAACAAAGCATAAAATATTTAATATTTTAACAAGAAAGATTTTAATTTTAAATCAAAAATAGGTAAATTCAACTAAAAAAGACAAAATTCAAACAAATTAATTCAAACTTTTATTGAGTAGTTGCATTTTCAACAAAGTACATGAATTTCTTACCAAATAATTGAATTTGTAACTTATAAATGAAAAATTTTCAAACAAGAATAAAATAGGTACAGTTTCAGATAAAAAATTATTTTTCAACAAAAAATCAAATTTTCAACAGATTGGTTAATTTTTCAAATAAACAGTTCAGTAAATTTTGATCCTAAAAGTTCAATTTTCTACCAAAGTAGTTTAATCTTCAACCAGAAAAATTAATTTTTACCAAAATAGTTGATTTCCAACCAAATCGTTTAATTTTCTACAAAATTGTTCAATTTTTAAGCCAAAACGACGAATTTTCTAGAAAAAAGCGAATTTTCAACCCAAAAATATGAATTTTCAACAAAAAAGTTAATTTACGACTAAATAGTGGAATTTTCAACTGAAACGATGAATCTTCAACCAAAAAACAACTAATTCTTCACAAAGTTGTTCAACTTTACACCAAGTAGTTGATTGTTCACCCTAAAAGAAATTTTCTGCCAGAAAATACGAATTTTTAAGAAAATACATAGTAGAATCCTAGACCAAAATGATGAATTTTTAACAAAAAACAATAATTTTCATCCCAAATAGATGAATTTTCAACAAAATACATGAATTTTCTACCAAATGGTTGAATTTTCAACATATAGTTAAAGAAACAATTTACAACAAAAAACAGAATACATACATTTTCAGATCAAAGAATTCATTAAAAAAAACTAATTTCCAACAAAATAGTTAAATATTCAAATAATTAATTAAATTTTAAACGAAAAAGTTAATTTTCAACCAAATAGTTTCTTTTTACGCCAAATTGTTGAATTTTCAATGCAAAAAGATGAATTTTCTGCAAAACAGTTGAATTTTCAAATTGAAGATATAAATTCCCAACAAAAAAGTTAATTTATGACTAAATAGTTGAATTTTAAACCTAAATTATGAATCTTCAATTTAAAAAATGAATTTTTTACAAGGTAGTTTAACTTCACACGAAGCAGTTGATTTTTTTAAAATGAATTCTCAACGAAACATGTAATAGTTAATATTTTAATAAGAAAGATTTTCATTTTGAATCAAAAACAGTTGAACTCAACCAAAAAATAAGAATTTTTAACAAATTAGTTCAACTTTTTACCAAATAGTTGAATTTTGGAACAAAATATATCACTTTTCAACAAAATAGTTGCATTTTCAACAAAGTACATGAATTTTTTACCAAATAATTGAATTTTTAACTTATAAATGAACATTCTTCAAACAAAAATAAAATAGGTACATTTTCAGATAGAAAATTATTTTTCAACAAAAAATCAAATTTCCAACAGAGTAATCAATTTTTCAAATGAACAGTTTAATCAATTTTGATCTTAAAAATTTGATTTTCTACCAAAGTAGTTTAATCTTCAACCAAAAAATGAATTGTTAACAAAATAGTTGCTTTTCAACCAAATCGTTTAATTTTCTACAAAAATTGTTCAATTTTCAAGCCAAAACGGCGAATTTTCTAGAAAAAATCTAA
Organism: Andricus grossulariae; assembly: GCA_011634705.1. Classification (NCBI taxonomy): domain Eukaryota; kingdom Metazoa; phylum Arthropoda; class Insecta; order Hymenoptera; family Cynipidae; genus Andricus; species Andricus grossulariae. The sequence goes on along the minus strand of JAABKJ010003579.1, from coordinate 20,804 downwards.
ATTTTCAACCCAAAAATATGAATTTTTAACAAAAAAGTAAATTTATGACTGAGTAGTAGAATTTTCAACTAAAACTATGAATCTTCAACCAAAAATCAACGAATTTTTTACGAAGTTGTTTGACTTTACACACTTGAATTTTCAACCAAAAAAGATCAATTTTTAACTAATAATGAAATACTTACATTTTCAGTGAAGAAAATTGATTCTAAACGAAAAAAAAAAACGAATTTCTAGAATTTAAAACTAAAAAGGATGAATTTTCAACTACGAGTACAAATGGAATAGTTAAATTTTCAGTTAAAAATTAATTTTTAACTGAAATAGGAACTAATTTAAAAAGTGGAAAAGATTGTATGGAAGGCCCATAATCGGTTAAGTTAATCTACCGTCTGAGTCAATCTTTAATTTATATCAATGTTCTGAAATAAAAAAAAATGTCTAAAGAATTTAATTAAAAATATCCTCATATTAGTTATGAAATAGTTTAAACTTTTTATTCATTGTTCGATTGACGGTGCTAAAAAATTACATTTATATTTCACATTTAAAAAGCAAGGGGAGTAGTGGGGATACCGAAATGGCACAAATGGTCACAAGAGGGAGGAGTGAGTCAAAAATCCTGAAAATAGCGTCACGTAATATGTGGTAGCTTCCAAATATTTATCAAACAAAATTTAACATAATATAAGAATCATAATGATGATTTATATTAATGTTCTTCAATTTTCCCTTTAGTTAAAATTATTTACATTATTTTTTTTAAAATACAGATATAGGAGATAATCTCATCGAGGTGATTGGGCTGGAGAATTGTTTGCACATGGGTCAAGTTAAAACTGGACTTCGGGCTTCCGGTAGAAGATTAGCTCAGTGTAGTAGTGTTACTATTAAGACGTTTAAAAGATTTCCCATGCAAATCGACGGCGAACCCTGGATGCAAGGCCCGTGCACGGTGAGTCACTCAAATACACACAAAAAATTATTAATTAAATTAGAAAAAATACTTTTTACCCAATTTTCTTCACCCTTCGCCCCCCTACTCCAGCTTTTACCTCCTCTACTCCCCCTTCTCTTCGCTTCACCAGCTAACGCTCCCTTTCCCCTACTTCTCTGCCAGAGCCCTAACTTCCCCTCCCCTACTCACCCTCACTCCTAATCGTTTCCCCTACTTCCTCTCACTTAACTAGCTTCTCCTACTTTCCCTCCTCCATTACCCCTCACTTCCCCTACTCCCCTTCCACCATTTCCCTCTCATTTCCACTTATTTCTCCACGCTTCCCCTATTTTCCCTCCCCTCATTTCCCCTACTTCCCTTACCCTCTTTTCCTTTCACTTTAGAAAAGAAACATGTGGAAATTTATTTTTAATATTTCCTATTCAGGTTTTGGTTAATTCACTCTAGATTAAATTCGATTCTTGGGTGGTATTTAAACATATTCAAATATTTTGAAATTTTTAAAAATTCAAACTAAATTAACGAATTTTACTAACTATTCCACTTTTTCAAACAAATTGGCTGTCATTATCAAATAAATGATAATATGTATTTCAGATAATTTTCTTAACGATTTCTTTACTAGTTTTATTTATAATACCAGGGGAAACTAAACAGTGCTAAGTTGAAAAATCAACTACTTTGTTGAAAATTCTTTTTTTTTTGTTGGTTGAAGATTCATTAATTTAGTTAAAAATTCATGGCAAAATTATCGATTTTAGATGTTTTAGGTGATTGTTATATTTAATTGGGGGGGGGGGATTAGGTAAAAAGGAAACGGACTGTGGAAGAGTTGAAAATTGATTAAAAAAATTACCATCAATGGCAAATATCGAAAAATAATTGTTATAATATTTTTAGGGTTTAGTAGCCACGGGCAGAACCCCTTATAGTTTCTGTCGGGTGCCCGTCCATCGTAGTTTTAGGAGGGGAAATTAGGTTAGGTAAATTAGGGGAAGCTAATGGAAATTAGGGGAGGAGAAGTATGGGAAATTAGGAAAAATTAGGGGAGGGGTAAAAGGAGAAGTAAGGAGGAATTAAGGAGAGGAAAAGCAAGAGGAGGTGCGTGTTTATGAGAGGTGGGGGAGTAGCATAATCGGAGGGAAGCATGGAAAAATAAGGTGAAAAAGAGTAGGGGAAATAGGGAGGGGGGTTATCTAGGAAAAATTAGTGGTGGGGAGGTGAGGGGGACTAAGAGAAAATGAGTGTATGGGAAGTGGAGGAAGTGAGGGGTGGCGAAGTAGTAGAAGCGAGAAGAAATTAGGAAGGGTGAAGTAGGGTAAATTAGGATTGGGGATGTCAGGAAAAAGAGGGGAACGGAAGTTAGAGAAAGTGAGGGGAAGTGAGGGAAGTGTGAGCAGGGGAATCGAGGGAAAATGAGGGGAGAGGAAGAAGGGAAAGTGTAGGAAAATGAGATGGTGGAAGACTAGGGAAAGTAAGAAAAAATTAGGAGAGGGGGAGTAGGGAGAGTGGGGGAAAGTCAAAGTTGAGGAATTGAGGGGAAATAAGGGAAGGATAAGTAGAGAAAGTGAAGAGAAATTAGGGAGGAGAATTACAGGAAATGACTGGATGTGAGGAAGCGTAGTAAGGGAAATGAAGGAAGGGGTAGTAGGGTAGATTTGGTCACTAGGGGAGGGAAAGTGATCGCTTGGGAAGGGAAGGGAAGTATGGGAAGGAGAGTGTTAGCTGGAGAAGTTGGGAAAGGAAGGGGTAGTAAAATGTTGAAGTATGGTGAGGGGCAGTAGGGAAGACGAGGGAAAGTAGGAGGTGTAGGGGAGGGAATATATCAGAGGAGGAGGTTTCGAAGACTTAATTGACGTCTTAATAGGCTACGAAACCCTTTTTTGTAGGCTCGTGGTGCCTACTTTGACTAATTGTTATTTTATACTTTTATTAACGATTTTGAAAAAAGTAAATATTTATAATGGGGAGTGAGGGGAGGTCGAAGTTAAGGCATTGAGGGGAAATAAGGGAAGGATAAGTAGAGAAAGTGAGGGGAAATTAGGGAGGAGAATTACGGGAAATGTCTGGATGTGACGAAGGGTAGTAAGGGAAATGAAGGGAGGGGTAGCAGGGTAGAGTGGGTCACTAGGGGAGAGTAAGTGATGGCTTGGGAAGGGAAAGGAAGTATGGGAAGGGGAGTGTTAGCTGGGGAAGTTGGGGAAAGGAGGTCTAGTAAAATTTTGAAGTATGGTGAGGGGCAGTAGGGAAGACGAGGGAATGTACAGGCTGTAGGGGAGGGAAAATATGAGAGGAGGAGGTTTCAAAGACTCAATTGACGTCTTAATAGGCTACGATACCCTTTTTTGTAGGCCCGAAGTGCCTACTTTGATTAATTGTTATTTTAAACTTTTATTACCGACTTTGAAAAAAGTAAATGCTAATTTATCTGTTTTATTTTCAGATTCACATCACGCATAAAAACCAAGTTCCGATGTTGATGGCACCACCCCCAGACAAAAGAAAAGGTTTCTTCCGTTTCCTGAAGAGATGAACACGTAATTTGAGACGCGCGAATCGCGTCCACCTAGTCGATGAAATCTGAGCTTTTTCCCTAGTTTCCATCTAGTCCAGCCATCAGCAAAAATAGCCACGTTCGCCTATCATAATATTATTATATTATAAAACACATTATTCATTTTAGATATATATATGTGCGAAGCGAAAACTTTCGTACGTCCGTAATAATTCTTTTAGTGCTCTTATGAGTTGTCTTTAAGAGACCGTTGAATCGAGTAGAAATGTCTTTATGTACAGTATTTTCGAGATTATATTCGAGTTTGTAGGATTATTAGACGCGTGATAGTTACTCGGAAGGTTCGTTTTCAATTTCGAGACACAGAGAAATAATTATTTCAAAATTACAGTCAAAAATCCCGCCAGAAATTACTGCCTTTATTTATGTTTTAGCTAAATAGGAAAATTAGGGGTTTAGTTAAAAACCTAGAGAATTAGCTAAACGTGGGAATGTAGGAAAATCGTCCATTCAGATATGGTAATTTTATTTTTACAAGTTTTTTCGTGCCTAAATTCGAACTAAATTAATAGAATTAATTAATAAAATACAACTATTTTTGGTTAAAAGTTAATTCTGTTTAATGAAAAAGTCTAGTATTATATTATATGTTCAGATATTATCTCTTGTGGTTAAAAAAAACTACTATTTGGTTGAATATTGAACTATTTTGTTGATAATTTGTTCCTTTTTGTTTAAAAATTATTTTTTTTTTCATTTGGAAATTTAACTATTCCATTATTGGTTGAAAGTCAATAGTTTTTAGTCGCAAAATTCAACTTGTTGAAAATGTATGTAGATTGTTGTAAATACGTATTTTTTGGTAGAAAATTAATCTTCACGATTGAAAATATAAATACTTGGTTGAAAGATAATCTACTTTGTTAAAAATAATTTTATTAGTTGAAGGTCCATCTCTTTGGTGGCAAATTTGACAATTTTGTTGAAATTTCGTTCTTCTTTTATTAAAAATTAATTTTTTACAACTGAAAAATTAGCTATTTTATTTTTGTTTGAAAAATGATCTATTTTAATGTAAAATTCAAATATTTGATTGGAAATTAATTTTTCGTTTGAAAATTCAAATTTTCGGGTTAAAAAATCAACTCTTTTTTAAACTTCGACTTTTTGGTTTGAAAAGTCCTCTCTTTTGCTATCAATTTTTTCTTTTATGGTTTCAACTGCAATTTTTTATTCAAAACTTATTCTGCTTTGGTTTAATTTAAAATTAAAATCTTGTCTTGGTCGAAATATCAACTATTATATTTTTCGTTGAGAATTAATCTTTTTTATTACAAAATTCAACTATTTATTTTAAAATGGAACTACTTTGTTAAAAATTCATTTTTTTAGTGCAGATTCATCATTTTAGTTCAAAGTTCAACTATTTTGTTGAATATTTAATTATTTTGTTCAAAATTCAACTATTTTGTTGAATATCTAATTATTTCGTTAAAAAGAACTGTTTTGTTGAACATTCATATTTTTGGATAGTGAATTCGTCCTTTTGAATTAAAAATTAAACTTCCTTCTCAGAAATTCGTACTTTCCGCTTGAAAATTCCACTATTTGTTTTCAAATGAAAATGTTTTTGGTTAAGGTTTAATCTTTTCTGTTAAAAAATTTGACTATTTGGTTGAAAATTAATCTTTGTAGCTTGAAAATTCAACTATTTGGTTAATAATTCAACTATTTTGTTGAAAATTCGTGCCTTTTGCCTTAAAGTTAGACTATTTGGTTATAAATTCAACTGTTTGATTAATAATTAATTTTATGTTTGTTGAAAATTCAACTATTTTGTTAAAAAGTCATCTTTATTGTTCGGAGATTAAACCGGTTTCGTTAGAAATTCGTCTTTTAGCCTTGCAAATTCAACTATTGGGTTGAAAACTAACTTTTTTTTTTACAATTCATATTTTTGGGTTGAAAGTTTAATTGTTTTGTAAAACACTAGTTTCTATTTTTTTGAAAATTCTTTTTTTTTGGTTGAAAATTCAACGGTTTTATAGGAAATTTGTCGTTTTAACCTGAAAATTTAATAATTTGCTAGAAACTTCAACTAATTGGTTGAAAATGAACTTTTCTCTTGAAAATTTTTATTTTCCGGTTGGAAATTCAATTTTTCTTTAAAAAATTCGTCTTTTTGGCTTGAAAATTTAACAATTTGTTTAAAAATTCAACTATTTAATTAAAAAGTTATCCTTTTCATTCTAAAATTCGTCATTTTTGCTTGAGAATTGAACTATTTGGTAGAAGATTTAACTATTTAATTGAAAATTAACTTTTTCCTTGAGAATTCGTATTTTCCGGTTTATTTGTTCATTTGTTTTTTGGTTAAAAATTAAAATTTGTGTAGAAAATTCATTATTTTGAGTAAAACATTTAGTTGAAGATTCGTTTTTGTAGTTTGAAAATTCAACTATTTTGTTCAAACTTCGTCTCTTTTGTAAGAAAGTTCAACTATTTGGTTGCGAATGCAACTGTTTGGTCTAAAACAATTTGTTTCTTTGTTAAAATTCATCTATTGGGATAAAAAATCATCTGCCTTCGTTAAAATTTTTTAACTTTAAAACTCAACTCTTTCGTTGAAAATGCATCTCTTTTGGTAGAAAATTAATCTTTGTTGGTTGAAAATTCAACTGTTTTTTTTTTTAATTCAATATATTTCGACTTTAAATCTCTGATTTGTTCAGGAATTCAGAACACTTTCAGGTCTTTTCTCAAAATTCCTAATGCATTTTAGGTTCTTAGAAAAATCTCAAATTTAAACATAAAATAAGTATTTAATTTGTTTTATAATTCATCTTGAGTTTAAAACAAGAATATATCAAACAATCTTTTGAATTGATAAAACTTTGTTCAAAATCGATATTGAATGTGACGATAGAATCATCGAAGTCGAATTAATATAAAGTTTGAAATAAAAATATGTTAAAGTTGATTGCTTATATAATTAAATAAAAAAATATGAACTAATTGTTGCGACAGTAAAATCTAAATGAATTATAAAATAAAAAAAAAGACTAATTTAAAATACCTAAAACGCTATAGGAATTTAGTGAAATGACCTGAAAGTGTTATAAATTCCTGAATAATCCAGAAATTTAGAGAAAAGGTTATTATTATTTGATTATTTATCATGCAATTTGAATTAAAATTTTTTTTCATTTTCCTAAGTGGAAGATTTTCCTAAACTCCTACGTTTAGCTAATTCCTTAGGTTTTTAGCCAAAACCTTAATGTTCCTATTTACTTACGAAATTTATATCATAGATTTCAATATCCGTAAATTTGAGACAACTTTAAATATCAGTGTTTTATTACATTCTTTGGACTGAATCCATTTCAAATCAGGCAAGTTCCACCCCTCATGTCTCAGAAACTCTCAGTAACAAAATATTGTGTTTTTTAGAGGAAATTAGTCTAGTTTAAAAAAAAAAACTCAAATTTATTCTTTAAACTCCTATAGTTTTCAACCTAATACCTATGTTCCAATTTTGTTTTCAGAATCAAATTTTTTTTTGAATTTGGCCTTTAAAGTGAAGACATTCTATGGCTTTTATGCTTTCAATTTTGTGATATCTTGCTCCGTTCAGGAGTAAAATTTGAAAATTCGATTTTTACGAAAAAAAGTTTTCCGACCTCAAAAATTATTTGGCCCGTATACAACTTTTTTTTTAAATTTCAAAAAATAAGAAAGGTTGGGTTTTCCAGAAAATCTTCTTTTCATGTTTTTAAACTTCGAAAAAAAAATAGAGAAGGTTTCCTGGAAATCCCCGATTTTCATATTTTTTGCAATATTTAAAAACAATTTCAGAGCGGCCGTTTAAATCAAGGAAAAATGTTCCTCGTTTTTCCCCCGGTAAAAATGTTTCCATTTAAATTTATAAAAACTGATCTGCAAATTAAAACGCTCACGTGGAACTGTTTTGAATTTTACACTTTTAAAATTAAAGCTAAAAAGATTTGTAATTCAAAGGCCCAATAATTGACATGAGTAAAATGGAAGCGTGTAACACTTTTCAATTTAACAATTTTAAATTACACGCAATTAAATTTAAAAAATAAAATTGTTCAACTTTCTTAAATTGTACAGTTCAGAGATTTAAAAAAATATATATCCACACGTCGAAAACTTGTTTCTGTTTTGAAATCTTTTGAAATATTCTCTGAAAATTAGTTTTTAAAAATGAAAAATCATTCAAAATTTTTGCAGGTTTCTTGAAAAAAAACTTTTATTACCTTGAAAATTTTCGAAATCCTCAAAAAGATTCAAAATCTTCATCAATCTACATTTTGTTTTAAATTTGTTGGAATCTTTTCAAATTAAAATTAATTTGAAATTTTCACAAATCTTCTAAATACTGCTAAAAATTATCCGAATTTTTTCCTACAATTTTAGAAAAAAATCCTGCAAAATTAAATAAATCGCCTTAAAATCTTGCAGATTCTTTTTTTGACAATTTTCAAAAATTTTTGAAATCCTTTTAAATATTCTCATGAAATTAATTTTTCAGTTTAAAAAATCATTTTTATTTTTCCTAGGAATCTTAATAAATTTTGTTGATTGTTCGAAATCTTTTAAAATCCTTAAAAATCTTCTACTAAATTTTTAAATCTTCCAAAATTTACATTTTTTTTTTATTAATTTTGAATCTTTTTGAAACTTCTAAATATATCTTAAACTTAATTACATTTTTTCGATTAATAATTGTTGAATGGGTATTTATAAATCAAAATTCAGCAATTTCACTTTTAAATTAAAAATGTTAAAAGTAGAACAATTAAAATTGTAACGTTCAGAGTTTAAATTTTTCTCTTTGAAATTTTATCGATGTAAGGCTTTCCATTTCAAACAATTGAATTAGAAATTATTTATATTGAAATTCAAACAGTCAAATATTGCTAAATATTATAGAAAAATTCTTTTCCCTAATTAAATGTTTTTTAATTGATTGGGTTACAAATTGTATATTTTAGACTGAAACAATATTTGAAGAATATTTACAATTCAATAAAAGTGTTTATTTATGAATCTATTAATTTGAAACTTTTTTCCAATTAAAAATAGTTCATAAAGTTTCAATCGGAGGTTTTTATTCAAATTGAAACAGTTCAATTTTTAACGTAAAATTCTTTAAATTGTATAAGTATGAACAGATTCAAAATCGTCTTGTAAAATCAATTATTATTTTATTTTTAATACTTTAACAGCAGTTCAATTTTAAAAATCATGAATTAATTCACATTTACAGTGGGACAACTTGTTACCTTTTTCATCTCAAAATGTTCAGTTTTAAACTCTTAATTTTTTATTCTTCAAGTTTTCAAAACTACATTTTAAAATTATTCAAATTAAAAATTTACACTAAAAATGAACTAAAATGTAAAATGTTTAAACTAAAAAAATTTTGAATTAAGTATTGTAAATTGAATGATTTTTTTATTGATTGATATAACCATTTAAAAAGTTGAAATCGAATTTATTTTTCATTACATTATAACATGTATTATGAAATTGTTGATATTTCAAGAGATGGGATAAATTTTGCTCCTACAAAATTTGCAAAATGCCCGGGTTTTCTGGTTTCCCAGTTAACCATTTTTGAGGCCGGGAGAATTTTTTTTCGTGAAAATTGAATTTTCAAATTTTACTCCTAAACGAAGCAAAATATCACAACAATGGTTTAGCCTGTATAAAACTCGCAGGATGTCTTTCAAAAAAAAGCTAAACTCCGCAAAAAAATGGCAAAAAATATATTTCGAAAAGAAAATTGAAACATCTGAATTAGATCAAAAACTATAATGATTTAAAGAAAAAATTAGTTTTTTAATAGACGTCAAGATTCGGATACTCGTACCGGCGTGGAGATTTTTTTTACTTAAATCGGAAAATCGGAAAATCGTCTAATTTCCTCTAAAAAAAAATTATTTCGTCCCTGAGAAATTCTGCGACTTGAATTGTAAAACCTGCCTGATTAGAAGTAGATTCGTTCTAGAAATAATTCGAGATATGAAATTAAAATTCTGAAATTTTTTTCATTATTTGCGAAAATGAGCCTACCTCTCGTCCATAATCGACCCGCAGAAATATTTTCATAGAATTGTAAATGTCTAAATATAAACACTAAACACGTTGGCAAATGTTGCTGTGAGTAGAAAAATACGTGATTTATAAAGAGAAGTCAAATTTCATGAAAGATAAAAGATGTAGATTTGGCGTAAAAAATTTTAATTAATTTACAATCTATATTTTCGACTTCATTTATCTTCTAAATTTAAAAACCATAACTAAAGAGACTCTTGTGGCTATAAAAGTCCACTTATTTCTTATTTTCAAAAAACAAATAAGCACTAAAATAAAAATGAAATCAATATTAGATTTATTAACATAATATGTAATTAATAGTAGACTTCTCTGCCAACGTCCAACATACTTTTCGCAAGATTCTCTACTGACAAGTTTAGTAACTCCTGAGGAAAAAAATCTAAACCTACTCTTAGTTACTATTAATTAAATTATAAATATTTCATTACGAGAAAAAACGGTGTGCACGTTTCTGCAATCACAAAGTTTCTAGTCATTTTTTATTTACCGTGATCTGTAGTTTAGATATTTTTTATTCTCATTCGCTGATAATTAAAATTACAATTTTAAATTGTACTTAATTTTAATACGATTACGTTATTTATTTTTTTGACATTTATATTTATTTGTATGCACTTCAGGATGCAGAATATTGAACGTTAACACAAATTGGTGCCAACTATGACCGATACGAAATAAGTTTATAATTTATGAAAAATTAAGCCACACTAAGGTCCCTGAGTTTAATAAAATATTTATATAAAAAAGTTTTAAAAAATATCTCTGAATATTCTAAAAACTTTAATTCTAGTCCGTATAACGAGTTCTCTGAAATAAATCGCCGGTAATCAAGTAAAAAGTAACATCATTTTTCAAACACTGCCACTTTCAACATTTTTCATATTCACTTGTTTAAGATAAAACTTTTTCTCTGGACTTTGTTTTAATTAGGTTCATTAATTTCAAATTTCTTTTTCTTATCATGACAAAAAGCGACTGCTAAAAAAGAAACTTCCACCGTCATGGACCACAGAATGTAACGAACTTTCCGTCCGTGAAATATAGAAATGAAATATTTACATTTAGTCATAAGGTTGTAGAGATAATAATTTTTTTTCTGAAAAAGGTCGTTTCTCGCAGTCGCTTTGTTTTTTACTCAGTTTGTTTCCGAGTACATCAGCACCTTTTATTATTTATAATTATTTATTTATCATTATATTTATCAAAAAGGACATTTTCTTCAGGAAAATAAGAACAAATATTTCAGACTTTAGAATAAATTCTAGAAACGTGCATAAAGAACTCCTAAAATCCCACAGGGACCAGCTCATTACTCAATAAATATCACCATTTGCAGTATCTAAAATTTTCCTTTCATGGGACAGTACTCAAAATATAGCTTTTTATATGTATGAAACATTAATCAACATTTGAAAATGAAAATAAAACCATAACACTATTCAAGATTGAATAACTTGCTTAAGTAGATTTATAAAAAAATCTGTGTCTGAAAAACAATTAGTGAACAAAGAGATGTTATTATTTCGTTCTATATTGTATAATAGATAAAATTGTTATTTATTATGATTAGTATTTTCTTTTAGAGAAAATTCACCAAATATGATTAATTTGGGCGATGATCAATATTTCGCCCCAGCTACCTGCGTGCAGTTCCCTCACTACGCAGCTTCCCCTGACTCAGCCGAACTGCTGCCGCTGAGCCTGGTCAGTGGGAGTCCTTTGTACCTAGTGAGGACTAGAAACCCGAATATAGAATTTTTTTAATTCAGCACTTTGAAATTTACAAATATAATATTCGAAATCTAAAAATTATAACGATTCCAACGATATGTTATTCAACTTAAAAAGTTTAAAATTAAAGAATAAATGTTCAAGTTTATGTGAAACTTTATAGAAAATTTTTCAGTATATTTTTATTTATTTTATTCATGTTTTGTATAAAAAAAAACTTCTGAAGAAAAATGATTAAAAGGATAATTTTGAGCAATATGATTTGTTAAGTAATAAAAAAAATGATAATGTTTTTTGAGGAGCTTCCAAATTAGGCTAGGAATGAGGCTATTCGTACTTTTGTACTGGGAGTGCAAAATTATATTGCAACAATAAATTAAAGCTACTGCAATTGATTTGAATAAAATATACTGCAAAATTTTGCATGAAATCTTACACAAGCTTGAACATTTATTCTTTAATTTTCAACATTTTAAGTTAAATAACATATCATTGGAATCGTTATAACTTGCAGAATTCGAATATTTGTAAATTACCGAGTTGTAAATTCAAAAAATGGTATTTTCCGCATTTTAGTCCCCATTAGGTACAAAGTACTCCCGCTGACCAGGCTCGGCGGCAGAAGTTCGGCTGAGTGAGGGTAAGCCGCGTAGTGGGGGAACCGCACGCAGGTGGCTGAGGCGGAATCGTCATTTTTCCATTAATTTTATGTGAAGATAAAAAATGTTCAATACATGTTAATAGACTCAGTAACTCAACTTTAAGTCTGAAATGTTAAATAAAGTCTCTGTTACAGAAAACGTGCTAATCTTTACTAAATATGTAATTTAAGATACTTGATCTAATTTTTGGCACTTCGACTCTACGAATATTTAATTTGAATCTTTAGTTTACGATTTTGCATCTCAGTACAAATGAGTATTTTTCCTCAATATTATAATTATAAGCTTGCAATTACGAAAATGATAATTCTCTATCATTGATGACAATTCATCGCATTTTAATAATTTAGATAGCGACATTCTTGCGTACTTTTAGTAAAAACGTAGCCCTACTTACAAAGTTAGGAGGATCGAAATATTACGCTTATAAAAAAGAAGTATACCTATAATAGGTAGGATCTTCAATATAATATATATATATATACATATTACATATTATATATTTATTTAATTATAAATAGCGCTCGAGATTAGGAAAGTATCTAAGTGGATTTGTCAGCAATAAAAACTCGCCATTTTGCTTATAAATAGTGCGTAAGGCGTGATGATTTTTTTTTCTTGAATTGGCGCAGTGTCTCAGTGTGCTTACTGTTACGATAATAATACCAAAGACCCAAAAAATAGGGAGAAATGACGATTTTGATAAGAGAATCTACATACCAAAAATAGGCAAAATTCACATTGTCAAATTGATTGCAAATTAGAATTTAAAATTGATTGCCGAATTATTTATTACTATAATTATGATAAAAAAATGTCTTATTTAATTTTATTTATGATACAATTTCAGTTATTGCAAGTAAATTTCTACTTTTGTTTCAAATAATTGAATAACATAAATTTTTTGATATTGATATTGCATAGTGATTGAGATAGTAAATAATGTGGTCGGAGGGTTTTTGCAAAATTTTTAAGGTTGTGGCAAATATTGTTAATTGAAAATTGAACCATATTTTAACCATTTTAATTTCTGCTATTATTGATCAGGCACAATTTTAAATGTTCTTCGATGCTAAGAGCACCGCAAAAATAAATCAATATAATTTTTTTAATGTATTCTCGAAAATTAGGGTCTCCTATTTTGCTTACTTGTTGTTTCGTAATGATTAAAAATACTCAGATATTTCATTCCATAACATTTTCTGAAACATTATTATCAAATTTACTAAACAAATTAACTTTTTAGGTCTTATTTAATAGATATGCTTTCGGTTTTTCATGGAGTGGACTAAAAATTATTTTCTAGTAACAATTTTCGACATTATTTTACAGTTAAAATGGTTGATTGTTTGAATAAATTTGATAAACAAATTCACAATTGAGGATTATTTTAACAAATATACTTGGTTTTTTCAACTGTACTAAATGTCAGTATCTCCAGAATTTCCTACGTTGATAATTTATAAGTATAAACATAGCTTTTTTAACGAAATCTGAAAAAACAAAGTCTATATGTATATTTAGAAATTGTCCTATTTTCGAAATATTAATCTGAAGTCATTAAATTTCGAGGTTCGTCAATTAAACATAAAATTGTTCAATTTTGAACCCTGTGAATTAAAAATTATACAATTTCAAATCCTTTCAAATGAAATTGTTCAATTTGAAAAATTTAGGTTTGAAAATTGACAATTTTGAGGGAAATTAATTTAAAAAATTTTGAGTTTCAAACGTTTTAATTTTCAAATTTTTCTATTTTCAACGCATTTATTTCGAATTGATACAAGTTAAATTCCTTCTAATACCATTCGAAATATTCACCTTTTTCAACATTTTATCTTATCTAATATTGTTCAATTGTAAACTTTTTAAATTAAAAATTGTTTTTTTTTTCAATTTCGATTAATTATTGTTCAAAAAGTATAAAAACCTGTAAGTATTAAAAATTTGGTTCAATAATTGATTTTTTAATATATAAGTAGACTTTGTTTTTTTTCCTACAATTAGATTTCGCAACATAAAAAAACTTCATTTATGCATTGAAAAGTAACCAAATCATTAATTTGTTTATAAAATTATTAAAATGAAATCATGTTTACCTGCTGGTAAATTATTCAGGCAGGAGGTCGTTGTGGAGATACTAATATTTAATATATGTAGTTGAAAAAGCAAACTCTATATATACTATACTAAAAAAAGACTGAATTGTGCATTTATTTATTCATTACAATTGTTAAAAAAATCACAATTTATAATTCGTAATTAAATATTACTTTCACATATAGTGCGATAAAAATTTTATGGAATAAAATATCTGAGTCTTATTGTTACTACTGAAAAAAAAATTTTCCTCATTAATTTCTTTATAACAAATAAACAATTTCGTATATTTCCTTATCAATATAAGTGAGCATTCTTGTAATAAAAATTTGAACAAAATAGGAGATTGGAATTTTCGAGAATACCTATTGTTTCCACGACCCAAAAATTTGAATTTTTTTCAAAAAATATCCAAAAACAGGTTTTCGCTACTTTTTGGTTCACCTAAGGACACACAATAAATTTGTTTCTTATGTTTGTTTTTCATTTCGCGATGTTCCTAGCGTCAAAAAACAAAATTAAAAATCGTTTATTAAATAAACAATAAAAAGATTAGATTTTGATTTTTTTTCGAGTATTTTTCTCGTCCGGTCAATAATAGCAGCGATGAATATTGTTAAAATATGATCCAATTTTCAATTACCAATATGTGCCAAAATATTGAAAAAATTTTAAAACCCTTTGACCACATCAGTTATTACCCCAAACACTATACAGTATCAAAAAATACAATTGATGATTCTTCTTCTTCTTTTTAAATGGATTGCCCCAAATGATAAATTAAAAAGCGGGGCAAACGCAATTTCCGATTAAGTAATTTGCAATTAATAATAACAATTTTGCCAATTGTTATAATGCGTATTAATACATGTATGTATGTATACCAACGAATGTGTCAAATAATGCATCACATGAAAATAATTGTCCTCCAGGTTTAAAAACAGATTTTGTTGAAACTAAATGTTGAAACAACTCAATCTGTACCTAATACGTAATATTCCATCGATGTCTGCATAGATTTTTTGCAAAATGTAAACTAAGCATAACACAATTATTATTTAGACAGACTTTCCAAGTTAAGAACAGAACAGGGTATCTTCAACTAATATTTCAGTTTTTAAAACTTATTTCGGTAAAATTGTTAATTAATGGAATTTGGATATTTAAGAAATTTCGTTAATTTTAGTTAAAATCTGATTTTTTTTTAAATATTTGCGAATATTCTTTAATTGATAAAAAAATAAAGCACGCGCCATAAATGTTATACAAGCGTTTCACGCACGATATATATCTAACATATTAGCTAAAACTGCCAAATTTTTTTGGGTCTACGTACGTTTGAGCACTACTGCCATTTTTCAATGATATTAGACTTGTACACAAAAAAAGCCTGTCTATAGTGTAAAGCGAGTGTCGAGAAAGAATTATTAAACAAATATGTAAATTTACTCTAGAACGAATTATGTGACTCGGGATATTATCCTCCTCGAGATGTAAAGTAAATGAATGATTTCATTAATAATTGTTTTTCAATTAGGATTTGAATCAAAGTGTGTCAAAAAAATGTACATTGAATTTATTGAATTCCAATAAAAGATATTTGAATTAGGCCTTGCTTTTTATTTGATATAAAATTCAAATACCAAAATGCAGATCAAAAAAATAGGGGAAATAGGGTGATTTTTCAAGAAAATAGGGGAATTATAGGGGAATAATAGGGAATAATAGGGAATGATAATTCTTTCAAATAACTTTAATGTAGGTAACATATTTCTTCTTTTTCAAGTCGAAATATACTGAATTTGGAACACTGTAAAATAGTGTAATTTTCAACCAAAAAAATGAATTTTCAACGATAAAGAAAAATTTTCAACAGAAAAGGTAATTCTGAAATAAGAAAAATTAATTTTCAACAAAATAGTTAAACTTTCAAACCAAAGGGACGAATTTTTTAACAAAAAGAAAAAAAAATAGCTAAATATTTGAAGTTTCCAGTTAAAAAGACAACTTTTGTACAAAAAAGATTAATTTTAAATCCAAAAGGATAAATGCAAAATAACGTTTTGATATAATAGTTGAATTGTGAAGAAAATAAGAAAATTTGTAAGAAAATAGTGAAATTTTCAAACAAAAAAGACGAGTTTTCAAGAAAAAAGTTAATTTTCAACAAAAAAGTTCATTTTCAAGCAAGAAAAATGAAATTTAAACGAACAGTTGAACTTTCGAGCAAAAGAGATGAATATTTTAACGAAAAAGTTAAATTTTTAGCCAACCAGTTGAATTTTCAAATCAAAAAGACAACTTTTGTACAAAAAGATGAATTTTCAGACCAAAAGGATAATTAAAAAATAAACTTTTAACATAATAGTTAAATTGTGAAAAAAATAAGAAAATTTGTAAGAAAATAGTGAAATTTTCAAACAAAAAATACGAGTTTTTAAGAAAAAAGTCCATTTTCAACCAAAAATTGAATTTTCAAGCGAGAAGAATGAATTTTAAACGAACAGTTGAACTTTCGAGCAACAGAGATAAATTTTTTAACAAAAAAGTTAAATTTTTAGCCAAACAGTTGAATTTTCAAATCAAAAAGACGACTTTTGTACAAAAAGATGAATTTTCAGTCCGAAAGGATAAATAGAAGATAAACTTTCAACAAAATAGTTGAATTTTTGAAAAAATAAAAAAAATTTAACAAAATAGTGAAATTTTCAAACAAAGAAGACGAATTTTCCACAAAAAAGTTAATTTTCAACCAAAAATTTCATTTTCAAGCAAGAAAAATGAATTTTAAACGAACAGTTGAACATTCGAGCAAAAGAGATGAATTTTTTAACAAAAAAGTTCAATTTTTAGCCAAACAGTTGAATTTTCAAGTCAAAAAGACGACTTTTGCACAAAAAGATGAATTTTCAATCCGAACGGATAAATAAAAAATAAGCTTTTAACAAAATAGCAAAATTTTCAAAAAAAACAAAAAAAATTTTAACAAAATTATGAAATTTTCAAACAAAAAAGACGAATTTTCAACAAAAACGTTCATTTTCAACAAAAAACTTCATTTTCAACAAAAAAATTCATTTTTAACCAAGAAAAATGAATTTTCAATGAAACAGTTGAACTTTCAAGCAAACGAGATGATTTTTACATTCTCTGATAAGAACGTAAAAATTGTTATCAAACATTTTATTGCAAATTGTGTCGTTTTTCATAAAATTAATTTTTTTTTCTACTTCCTATGTTATCTTTTACGATTTAATTTGAAAATACGCATCCTAGCGTGAAGTAGTTGGAAGTAAATTGTAGATAAAATTCAGGCGAAAAATTTTGTTAAATAAATTGTTATTGTAGCTTGTATCGTTTTTCCAAAAAGTTGAATTTTTTATTTTCAATATATTTTTATAACAAGAGTTTATGACAAAACTTGTAGATCTTTTGTGGTTGAACAACTTTTGTCATTCCATTTCTTTCGTCTCTTGTGTCGTTTTTCCAAAAATTTAATTTTTAATTTTTAGTCTCATTTTTTACGATTAGAAGAAAATGTACTCGTCCTATCTAAAAATTATAATTTACAAATTTGTAGATTCTTTTTGGGTGAACATTTTTTGTCGATTAATTTTTTTTTGCGTACCTTAGCATTCTTGAAAAAATTTAATTTTTTTCTTTTTAATGTTATTTTTTATGATTCAAACAAGAACTACGCGTACTATCAAAAAATAATATAAAAAAAATGTATAGCTTCTTTTTGAATGAGCAACTTTTGTTTATTGATTTTTTTCATAGCTTGTGTCGTTTGTCCGAAAATTTAATTTTTTCATTTTTAATTTCGTTTTTACGAATAAAACGAAAACTACGTGTTCCATAAAAAAATTTTTTAGAACAAATTTTTAGACCTTTTTTTTATTGCACAATTGTTGCCTCTTATCTTTTTTGTATCTGGCATAGTTTTACCGCAAAAATAAATTTTTTATTTTTCATTAATTTTTGTGAGATCAAAATTTGAATTTTCCAAAAAAATTCAAAAAGTTATTATAATAATCTTATAGTTCTTTTAAAAAGGAACGTTTTTCTCTTCTCCACTTTTTTTCGTATCGTGCGTTGTTTGGCTCAACATTTTAATTTTAATTTTTTTTTTTGGATTTTGAAAATGCTATAACTCTTACAATTTTCTTTTTATCAAAAAAAGGCATGAGGATAAATTGTTTGAGATTCCGAGTAGTATGAATAGCCAAATTGAACAAAAAAGTTAAATTTTGAGGCAAATGGTTGAATTTTCAAGTGAAAAAGATGAATTTTCAATTCCAAAAGATAAATATAAAATCAAGTTTTAACAAAACAGTTGAATTTCCCAGAAAATAGTGTAATTTTCAACCAAATTGTAACATTTTTAACCAAAAGATATTTTTTCGGAACCAAAAATATAATTATAAACTTTTAAAATCAAAAGAATTAACTTTCAACCGAATAGTTTAATTTTCAACTAAAAAAGATGAATTTTCATAAAAAAAGTTTATTTTCAACAAAAAAGTTAAGTCTTAACCGAGAAAAATGAATTTTAAACCAAATAGTTGAACTTTCAAGCAAAAGAGACGAAAATATTTCATTTTCAACGTTTAAAAATTGTCTCATTTTCGCTATGAGTTAGAGAAATTGTCCAATCTTCAAAATTTTAGCTGACCAATATTTTGAAAATATTTTAATTTTATTTAATCATTGTTAATTTTTTCAAGCGAAAAATTCACTACAACTCTACTGCTTTTAATTTCAAAAATAAGTAAATAATCTTCAAATATACTTATTTGTTTAGAAAATATTTTCTTTTTTAAAATTTGTTTTAAACATTTCAGCTAGTGGGAAAATTTAATTTCAACAATGGAACAGTAGAATTGTAGAGAATACTCAATTTCTACTGTTGATAAAAATTCGTCATTTTGATTTGAAAATTCATATTTTTTTGTAGAAATTTCATTTTTTTGTTGTGTGAAAAATTCGTCCGTTTTTGTTCAATTCAACAATTTTTGATTTAAAATTCAAATCTTTTCCCGGCTAAAATATCAACTGTTATATTTCTAATTGAGAATGCATATTTTTGGTTGAAAATTAAGTCCTTGGCTGAAAGTTAAACTACTTTTTTCATTCATAAGAAACACTTCTGAACCACCTTCATATTTGATTGACTCAAATTTGTATTTTTTTATTTCAACAATATTTATTCAGTCAATAAAAAAGAAAAGTTTTATCCAGAATGTTGAATTTCCAAGCCAAAAAAACGAGCTTTATAGAAAACAGTTGAATTTCAAACCAGGAAGATTCATTTTCAACAACAACAAAAAATGATTTTCAAGAATGTATTGAATTTTCAATTTAAAAAGATGAATTTTCGACAAAAAATGTAATCGTTGATAATTTAAAACAAAAAATTTCAATTTAAAGTTATCAACAGTCGAATTCAACTAAAAATGATGAATTTTTGAAAAAATAGTTGAATCCTCGACCAAAACAGATTGATTTTAAACCAAACAGACGCATTTTTAACCAAAAAGATGAAATTTCTACAAAATAAAAAAAAAAAAATTTCACATCAAAAACATGAATTATCAAAAAAAGTTGAATTTTTAATCGACAAAGATTTTTCAGTCAAAAAAGAAAAAAATGTTATCTATAATGTTGCATTTTTAAGCCAAAAATTCTAAGTCTTTTCAAAACAGTTGACTTAAATTTTTAAACTAAACAATAATAAAAATATCAATATTTAACCAATAATGGAATAGTTACATTTAAAATTAAAAAATTAGTTTTCCTAAAAAAGTAATCTTCTACAAAATAGTTGAATTATTTTCAACCCGAAAATAATTTTTAAAAAAAGTTAATTTTTAACCAAATATCATATTTTCAGTTCAAAAATTAAGTTTTACAGGGTGTCTAGCGTTTCTTTAAAAAAATTTCAAGGACTTTTCCAGGTTTTCCGGGACAAAAAAGTTAATTTTTCCAAGTACCTTTTTTTTATAGTGAAAAAATACTTTTCACGAAATATAGTAGAATTTGTAGGTCTAGTAGAACTAGAAAAAAGTTTCATATGCGAAATTTCTTTTACAGCCTCAAATTCTGATTTTATAGTAAAAAATCCAAATATCCCAAAAATTCAAATCCGAAAATTTTATTCTGTTGATATGATGAAAGTGAGTTCAATTCCGCATGAAATTGAGTTTTTTTAAAATTAGAATTGGCTGAAATTGACTGAGTTATCGAATTTCAAGCTACTTTAAGTTTAATTTTGAATGAAATAATTAAATTTTCAACCTAAGAATTGAATGTTCAACGAAAATCATTAATTTTCTACCAACAAATACGAATTACAACAAAAAAACGAATTTTCATCAAGGTAGTTAAATTTTCAAGCAAAGTAATGAATTTTAAACTAGAATGGTGAATCTTCAACTGGAATAGTTGAATTTTTAACCGCGGAAAATATGAATAAACTTTTAACTAAAATTGCGGGATATTCAACTAAATTGCTCAAATGATTAATTGAAAAAAATTAATTGATTAAAAAAATGAATTTTCAACATAGTACTTAAATTTGTAGTAAAGAAAAATTAATTAAAAAAAATCGAATGAAAAAAAATGAATTTTTAACAAAGGAGTTCAAGTTTTAATCAAGTAATTGAATTTTCAACCAAAATCATTAATTTTC
>JAABKJ010003578.1:0-25769 GCA_011634705.1 Andricus grossulariae | reverse complement strand
ATCCTTGTGAAATCTTTTGAAGCCGTTTAAAGTATTTGTGAAATATTTTAAACCTTTTTGGTACCTTTGCATTTTTTAAAATAATTCTGAAATGCTGGCAAAATATTTGACATTTTTTAAATCTTCCCTAAATTTGAAATCCTTGTGAAATCTTTTGAAGCCGTTTAAAGTCTTTGTGAAATATTTGAAATCTTTGTGGTATGTTTGAAATTGTTTAAATAATTCGGAAATCCTTGCAAAATCTTTGAAATTTTTTAAATAATTCGGAAATCCTTGCAAAATCTTTGAAATTTTTAAAATCTTCTTTAAATTTGAAATCCTTGTGAAATCTTTTGAAGCTGTTTAAAGTCTTTGTGAAATATTGAAAATCGTTGTGGTATTTTTGAACATTTAAAAATAATTCTGAAATCCTTGCAAAATGTTTGACATTTTTTAAATCTTCCTCAAATTGGAAATCCTTGTGAAATCTTTTGAAGCCGTTTAAAGTATTTGTGAAATATTTTAAACCTTTTTGGTACCTTTGCATTTTTTTAAATAATTCTGAATTGCTGGCAAAATATTTGACATTTTTTAAATCTTCCCTAAATTTGAAATCCTTATGAAATCTTTTGAAGCCGTTTAAAGTCTTTGTGAAATATTTGAAATCTTTTTGGTATCTTTGAATCTTTTTAAATAATTCTGAAATCTTTGAAAAATATTTGAAATTGTTGAAATCTTCCTTAAATTTGAAATCTTTTGATGCCGCTCAAAGTCTTTGTGAAATATTTTAAATCTTTTTGGTATCTTTGAATTTTTTTTAATAATTCGGAAATCCTTGCAAAATCTTTGACATTCTTAAGATTATCCTTAAATTTGAAATCCTTGTGAAATCTTTTTAAGCCGTTTAATGTATTTGTGAAATATTTGAAATCTTTGTGATATCTTTGAAACTTTAAAAATAATTCGGAAATCCTTGCAAACTCTTTGACATTTTTAAAATCTTCCTTAAATTTGAAATCCTTGTGAAATCATTTGAAACCGTTTAAGGTCTTCGTGAAATATTTGAAATTGTTGTGGTATGTTTGAAATTTTTTAAATAATTCGGAAATCCTTGTGAAATCTTTTAAAGCCATTTAATGTATTTGTGAAATATTTGAAATCTTTGTGATATCTTTGACATTTTTAAAATAATTCGGAAATCCTTGAAAAATCTTTTAAATTTTTTTAATCTATCTTAAATTTGAAATCCTTGTGAAATCTTTTAAAGCCGTTTAAAGTCTTTCTGAATTTTTTGAACTCTTTGTGGTATCTCTGAATTTTGTTTAATAATTCGGAAATCCTTGAAAAATCTTTAACATTTTTCAAATCATCCTTAAATTTGAAATCCTTGTGAAATCTTTTGAAGCCGTTAAAAGTCTTTGTCAGATATTTTAAATCTTTTTGTTATCTTACAATTTTTTTAATAATTCCGAAATCCTTAAAAAATCTTTGACATTTTTTAAATCTTCCTTAAACCTGAAATCCTTGTTCCAACCCATCAGAGTTTAATCGAGAACAATTATCATCTCTTTCAGGTTCGATTGGGTTCCGAAAATTTAAATGACACATCCACAGCAGTACAACGCATACCAATTGACAATATTGTTCCTCATCCAAATTTCACTATTGCTTCAAATTATTACGATATCGCTCTGCTGAAGTTGAAAAATCCGATCCGCATTTCTGAAACCGTGATGCCAATTTGTCTTCAGACGACTCCTGTCTTGATGATAGATCCAAACCTAAAAGCGTCATTCTTAGTTACCGGTTTCGGATCTACCAGTTTTGAAGATGATGGTTCTGTAACTCTAATGAAGACTGCCAATTTGAGGTAGATAATTTATTTTCAAGCTTATTATTTCTTTAAATTGTTTTACAATTTCTGGCAGGTCGTAATTTTGATTTTTAATTTGCAGTCTCGTCGATAGATCAACTTGCAACGAAATGTACAAAGGAGTTAGAAAACTGCCAAATGGAATAGATGAGAATATGTTATGTTACATTGATTTGAACAAAACTAGACAATCGGATGCTTGCCAAGGTGACAGTGGTGGTCCTTTGTTGATGAGAGTGAATAAGACTTCTACCACCGTCATCGGTATAACTTCATTTGGACATGGTTGTGGCGGTTTCATTCCAGGAGTTTATACTGCAGTCTCTCCTTTCCTGGATTGGATTGAATCCTTAGTCTGGGAAAATGGCAAGCCAACATTACCTATATGGTCTCAAATATAGGCCCATTTCTATATGTAAGTGCATAGTTAATATCATCCATAAGGACTTTTTGCATCTATTCTCAAAAAACTTCACCTTTTTTCTTAAATCTACGATATTAGAAAATACAATTGTTTATTTACATTTTTTTATATTTTTTACAGTTTTATTCAACAGTGAAAGCTTTTCTTTTACTTACAGAATTATCTATTATAATTAATTTAACTGTTTTAAATTTGACTGATTTAAACTATTTAGGATTTAAATAAAACTTTAACTATAATGAAGTACGATGGCCTCTCTTTCGAGATTGAAAATTCTTTAAAATTTAAACAATTTTCAAAAACTACCAATAACCAGCTGTTGACAGTTCGGCAAATTTAAGCGCAGTTTTTAGTAGATGTTAAATATTTTTTTCTTTAAATGTACATTCCATATAATATTTAATTAATCTATTGATGCATCCAAATTTAAACAAACCCCTTTCTCTTACTTTTTCTTAAATTACGAAACCTAAAATTTTCTTTGAGACCAAAATAAAACCAAAAAATGGTATTTTTATTGTGAAATTTAGAATTTAAAACAGTTTTTTTATTTAAAATTCTTTTTCCCCAAGGGTTTAATTTTAAAGTGATCATAGTTAAGACCTTTTATTCTACTTCGTACACTAAAATTTTTTTTATAGATACTGTTTAGAGTGCCTAGACAATTTCAAATTGTAAGCATTTGAAATTAAACAATTTTCATTTTATAATATTAAACAAATTCTAGACGTCTTAAATTCAACAATTTCTGAATTCTCAATTGTACATGTAGTTTTTTCAAATATAAACAATTTTTAATTGAAGATTTAGATAGTATTGCCATTTAAAATTTAACAGTATTTGAATAAAAATATTTATGGAAACAATTAAAATTCTCAAATACGTACAAAATATTGGCACACACAAATGTAAAAGACTTTGCAAGGATTTCCGAATTACTTAAAAAATTTCAAAGATACCACAAAAATTTCACAAAGACTTTAAAGGGCTTCAAAAGATTACACAAGGATTTCAAAGTTAAGAAAGATTTCAAAAATTTATAAATTTTGCAAGGATTTCCGAATTAGTTTTAAAATTTCAACGATACCACACAGATTTCAAATATTACACAAAGATTTTAAACAGTTTCAAAAGATTTCACAAGGATTCAAATATTTCACACATATTTCACAAGGATTTCACACAGATTTTATAAAGATTTCAAAAATTTAAGAAAGATTTCAAATATTTGCAAAATGTTCAGAATTATTTCGAAGATTTCACAAAGACTAAAAAATATTTCAAAAGATTCTACAAAGATTTCAAAGATACCACAAAGATTTCAAAAGATTCACAAGATTTAGCAAAGATTTCAGAATAATTTCAAAGATTTCAAAAGATTATACAAAGATTTTAAAGATACCACAAAGAAATTAATGATTTCACAAAGATTTCCCAAGGTATCAAAGATTATAAAAATTTCAATGATTTCACAAAACTTTCAAAAGGTTTCAAAAAGTTTAAAAGATTAAAAAAATTTCACAAAGATTTCACACAGATATCAAAAGCTTTGAAAAATTTAAGAAAGATTTGCAAAGATTTCAGAATTATTTCAAAGATTTTAAAAGATTCTACAAAGATTTTAAAGATACCACAAAGAATTTAATGATTTCTCAAAGATTTCCACAGGTTTCAAAGATTATAAAAATTTCATTGATTTCACAAAAATTTCAAAATATTTCAAAAGGTTTCAAGGATTATAACCATTTCACAAAGATTTCAAAAGGTTTAAAAAATTTAATAAATATTTCAAAGATTTGTTAAGATTTCAGAATTATTTCAAAGATTTTAGAAGATTCTACAAAGATTTTAAAGATACCACAAAGATTCCAATGATTTTGCAAATATTTCTAAAGGTTTCAAAGATTATGAAAATTGCAATGATTTCACAAAAATTTCAAATGATTTCAAAAGGTTTCAAAGATTATTACAATTTCACACAGATTTCAACAGCTTTAAATTTTTTTTTTAAATATTTCAAAGATTTCAGAATTATTTCAAAGATTTTAAAAGATTCTACGAAGATTTTAAAGATACTACAAAGATTTCAATGACTTTACAAAGATTTCCAAAGGTTTCAAAGATTATAAAAATTTAAATGATTTCACACAAATTTCAAAAGATTTCAAAAGGTTTCAAAGATTTCAAAAATTTTAAAAATAATTTCTCAAAAATTTCCAAACATTTTTTAAAGATTTCAAAAATGTTCAAAAGATATCGCACACATTTCACAATAATTCTACAAAGATTGCCAATATTACATAAAGATTTCAATTATTTCAAAAGATTTCGCAAAGTATCCAGAAATATTTCAAAGACTTCACGAAGATTAAAAAAAATTGAAGATACCAGAAAGATTACAAAAGGTTTCAAACATTACAAAAGATTTTAAAGATTTTTTAAATATTTAAAAATGACTTAAAAGATTTCACAAAGATTTAAAAAAATGTCAAATATTTCTAAGGTTTCAAAAGTTGCCACAAAGATTTTAAAACATTTGAAAAGATTTTACAAATATTTCAAAAGATTTTGCAAAGATTCCAACAAAATTTCAACGATTTTACAAAATTTTAAAAGGTTTCAAAAATTTCACAAAGATTTCAAGGATTTCGCAAATATTTATAAGGTTTTAAAAAATTCCACAAATATTTCAAAATGTTAAGAATATGACAAAAGATTTCACAGCAATTTTAAGGCATTCAAAGGATTCCAAAGATTTCTAAGGTTAAAAAAGATTCCACAAAGATTTCAAAAGATTTTACAATGATTTCTCAAAGATTTCCAAAGATTTTGCAAAGATTTCCACAAAGATTTTGAATTTTTTAAAAAGATTTTACAAAAATTTCACAGTGATTCTACAAAGATTTCAACTATTACACAAAAATTTAAATGATTTAATAAGATTTCAAAAGATTCCAGAGAGTTTTCAGAAGGTTTCAAACATTACAAAAGATTACAAAAGATTTCAAAGATTTTGCAAATATTTGACGAAGATTTTGCAAAGATTTGTCGAAGATTTTGGAAAGATTTCACAAAGATTCTACAAATAATTCAAAGATACCACAAAGATTCAATCATTTCGCAATGATTTCAAAATACTTCTAAGATTACAAAATACGTCTAAGGTTTCAAAAGATACCACAAAGATTTCGAAACATTTTAGAAAGATTGAAATGATTTTACATAGATTGTAAATGGTTTCAAAGATTTAAAATATTTCACAAAGACTTTAAAGGGCTCCAAAAGATTTCACAAGGGTTTCAAATTTAGGGAAGATTATAAAAATGTCAAAAATATTGCAGAAAGAAAATATTAAAATTAAAAAAGTAATAGTTTTTCCAACACATCTTACTAACTTAAATTAATCGTTTCTTAAATTTTTTAGTACTCTTAACATTTAAAAACTTGATATATGGATTTTTAAATAGTTTATATTTTTAATATTAGAAAGTAAAAATCCAGGGACATTATTCTTATTATTTAAAAGTTTTTTTTAGAGAAATTTAATATACATTTATGGAATTTCAAATAATTTCTACATGTTTTAATGGATTTTTACGATTTCCAAAGATTTCTAGGTATTTCAAAATGTTTTAACGAATTTATAGAGAACTTTAGGTTACACAATAAAGAGATTTTGTTTTAAAAAATTGTATTATTCTTAATATTAAAAAATTTATTGTTATGCATTGTTAAATATATATATTTTTAAATATTAGATCATTATTTAATTATCAATGAAAGAATGTTTAGGATAAAATATTCTTGGTTATGAGAACGATTTAAAATATAAAAATTGATTATTTAACCAATTTTATGTTTTCTTGAGCTCTTTTTTATCGCCGTGAATCTATTTTCAACGACCTAATTATATAAAATTTAAAAAAGTAAATCCTTTAATTGCAGAAATCATTAAAAATCATTTGCTATTATTCAAAAGCTGTACAATTTTTTATAAAACGATTGTTTCTTCTTTTATAAATATAAAAATTAATTTGTAATCTATCCCCTATCTTTCGTCTTTTTCGTGAAAAAATGTCTATATTTTTCTTTATTTTTTGAGCTTTTTTTAATTTTGAAAGTTTTGAATTTTAAACTTTTAAAATTGAAGCTTAAAAGATATTTCATTCAAACACTGAATAAATTATTAGTATGAAATGGAAGCTCTAAACATGATTCAATTGAACAATTTTAAATTAAAATTTAATCAAGGCGTTTAATTATGAATATATTAGATTGAAATAATTTCAAAATTGTAAATAGTTCACATTTGTTTAACTACTAAGACTTTCAAATTGAAACAGTTGATTTTTTAACGTTAAAATTTGCAATAATTGCTTGATTTTTAACCGATTCAGGAGACCTAGAATGGAAAAATTGTAAACTTAAAGATTTTAGAAAAAAATATACTCTTTTTGCGAAACCCACAGTTTTTTTACGTGTATCATCAATTGTGGAAATCATTATTATATCCATTATTGAACCAATTTTTAAATATTATGTTTCAACTATTTTTGAAAGAATAACTAATAGTTGATAATTTCTAATTGAAAGCGTCTGAAATTAAAAAGAATATATATTAAACGATTTTGGACAATTTAATTAGAAAAAGGAGTTGAATTGTATAATTTCTAAGTAGAAGTGCAAAATATTACACAATTTTATTTTGAATTCAAGAATTTGAAATTGTATAATTTATAATTAAAGGCATTCAAAATTAAATAATTAAAAATTGAAAACTTTTGAATTTCAACAATTTTAAATTCAAAACGATTAAAATTTGACAATTTGAAATTGAGAACTAAATTGAATCTTTCAAAGTCAAAGTTTCTGAAATGCTAGAATGTTAAATTCTTATCACATAATAAAATTATAATTTAACATTAAAGCTGATTAGATAAATTTTTCTACAATAAAAAAAATTAATTGAATTATTCTAAAATGCTTTAAAAATAAATAGTAGTTTTAAATGGGAAACATTTATACTCAAACCCTTTAAATTTTGAATTAGTTGAAGAAAATTTAAATCGCTTAAAAATTAATCATTTTTATATTGCTAATAATTATACTTTCCAAAATTCGTCCAATATAATTTTAATCGCAAAATTAAAACCTATGGAAGGGAAAAATTAAAAATTTAGCGTTCAACATGAAAATTCAGAACTATAAAATTGTAACCATTTCATATTACCGAAATTATTCAATTACTGATGTACCAATTTCAGATAGTTTAATTTTTATCTTATTTTATTTTAAATTCGATTTTTAATTTTTTAATTTCAAATCGTTCAATTTGTAACTCTTCCTTTAGAATTATCATTCATTCTTGAAATTTTACGATCAAATATTTCTCAATTTGAAATAATTTATTTGATTAAATCTCTGACCAAAAATGGGGCAATTTTAATATATTACATTGAAAATTAAAAAAAGAATACAAAACAAGATTGCTCTAATATGATTCCAATTTTTGAAATGGTACAATTTTAAGCTTTTCAATTCGAAATTGCTTTATATTTACATCTGAAATTATTAAATTCAAAACTGACTATCAAGGTTTTTAATATTAAATTTTGAAATATTTAATAGCGGAATTGTCCTGACATTTTAAATATTTGAATTTAAAACTACAATATTGTGAAATTGAAAATTCAAAACACTCAGAAACTGATCTAAAAATTAATTTTCAGAAGAAACTTTAGTTTCAAGGCCACAAAGATTAAACGCTTTTAGAATTGCACATTTAAAAACATAATTTTAAATTAAAATTATACAAAATTTTAAAGATGATAAATATATTATCAATAAGTATCATATCATGTAGTATCAAGTAACATTCAAAACAACTGGATTTTTCACAGTTCAAAATTGCAGAATTTTAAATATTGCGAGAAATATTGTGAACCTTTAAAGTTTAATTATTCTAAACACTTTAAAAAATATATGCTTTCTAATTGGAAACTTTCAAAATTTACAAAACGCGCGAGTTATCCAGGTCAAAAAGTAAATTGACTTTTATTTCTCGATTTCTTCCGGCCTCAAGTTCGAAAAAATGAAATATATAATAAATTGTTTTCATGTTTTTGTGAACATCAAAGTATTTATTTGTTGAGACAAATTTTTAATTAGAATTTTTTTCAAGTTTTACTTTTTGTTCATGTTGGTATTCATTTCACTAATGTTTATACTGTTTTTATATTTCTAATTGTTTAACTATGAAGTATTTGGTTTAGAAAGAGTTGAAATTCATAACGATTGAAATTTAAAGATATAAGTTTTAACGTTTCAGTTTGAAAATTAGGTAATTTTCTAGTCATATTTGGTTAATTTTAAATACACTGGTATCATTTAGGAATTGATTAATTTATGAAGGTTTCATTATGTTAAATTATACGATTTAGAATTATTTTATGTCTAAATTATTCAATTTCAAATTTTTTTCAAAATTGTACTTAAAAATTGAATTTTTCATTTGAAAATAAAATATAAAAAATTAGGAGACCTGGACATTAAAATTTTCAAACTGAAGCCTTTGAAATTAACAGTTTTTAAATTTGAGGCCTTTAAAGAAGTTGTGCCAAAAATTAGGTCTCTGCGGAAAAAAGTTTTCTTTGATTTTAAGAACTGAAATGATATTACCATTCATGCCTTATTAAAGCCAAAATATGAATTTTGATGAAAAAAGTTTAAAACTTACAAAAAATAATTATTTTAACAATAGTTTTTGAAATTAAATTTTTTGTTACTGTTGCTTCTTACCAATTTGTTTTAAATGGTTGAATTTTAATCAATCCTGGCTTATTTTTTCGGGGAAAGCATTCCTCACAACTTTGCTGTTTACAATTTTCAAAATACGTAATTAATCTTCAAATATAGTTATTTGTTTAAAAAAAAACATTTTTTTAACGATTTCAGTCATACAAGAAATTACTTTCAAAATCGGAAACAGTAAAGTTGTAGGAAATGTTCTCCCCGAAAAAATAAGCTATCAAATTATTCAAATTCAACCATTTCTCAAAAATTGGTAACAAGCAACAGTAAGAAAAAATTCAATTAAAAAAAATATTGTTAAAATTTTTGTTTTTAAGTTTAAAAATTTGTTCGTATAAAATAATGTTTTTTATTTGAAATTATATTATCAGTAATATTGGTTTGATTTTTAAATCATAGAAAAACTATTATCTTCAGATATCTGATTTTTGGCACAACTTCCTTAAAATTAAACGAGGTAAGGATTAGACATTGGGTAAAAAAATTACGAAATTTTTTTTTATACTATCAAAATACATGTTTCATCTATTTAAACTGCAGAAATTTCAAATTCAACATTTAAAAAATGTACAGTCAACTACATTGAAAAAAAAATATATTTTTTACGTTTGAAAAAAATTTTATATTGCAGTCTTGCACCACTTTGTTTCCATTTTTTTAATTATTACTGTTAAAATTTTCTAGCATAATAATTAGTTTCGAAGAAAATTTACCAGTTAGCCCCAAATTACACGTTCAAGCCAATCGAGATAAGTATAAACTCGAGTATAAAGGCCTGGAATATTGTGTCCACAAAGTTTACCAACGCTCGTGACTCCGACGACAGTGTACATACAAAAGTGATTCTGGTTGTAAATCACTAGTGGTCCACCGCTATCCCCCTAAAAAAATGCAGAAAATTTATATCTGTATCTTCAGATATGAATATCTATTTCAAATTTATTATCGCCTAATAAGTCGCTCAAACTTCCCCCTCTCATACTTTCCGTCCTCTGCTTTACCTTCCTTTACCTCACCTCCCTTACCACACCTCCCTCACTTCACCCTTAGCTGCCCCTCCCTTACTTCACCTCCCCCCAACTCACTCATCTCTACCCCTCCCTTCCCCAACTGCTTCCCCCTTACCTCCCCCTCTCCTCACTTTCTATCCCCTACTCACACGCACTATTCTACTAGCCCTCCCTTCACTTCCCTCACTACTCACTACTTCACCCCTCACTTCCTCAATTTACCCTCCTCTCATTTCCTCTCAGTTCCCCTTAATTCCTCTGCTTTTCCCTCCCTTCATTTCCACTACGTTCACTTTTTCTATCTCCTCACCTCTCATTTTTGCTCACTTACCCTACCCCCTCTCCTTATTTCCCATAACTTCCCCTCCGCTCATTTTCCCGTGCTGTACTATACTTTCCCTCGCCTCCAATACTTCCCCTACTTCTCCCTAATTTCCCCTCACTTCCTCAATTTACCCTCCTCTAATTTCCTCTCAGTTCCCCTTAATTCCTCTGCTTTTCCCTCCCTTCATTTCCACTACGTTCCCTCCGTACATTTCCTCACACTTTTTCTACTTCCTCACCTCTCATTTTTGCGCACTTCCTCTACCCCCTCTCCTCATTTCCTATTACTTCCCCTCCCCTCATTTTCCCGCGCTGTACTACACTTTTCCTCATTTCCCATACTTTCCCTCGCCTCCGATACTTCCCCTGCTTCTCCCTAATTTTCCCTCACTTTCACTACTTTCCCATCCCTCATTTCCCCTCACTACCATCTCCACCCATTCCCCCTCACGTCCCATACTTTCCCTCCACTTATTTACCTCGATTTCCCTACTCCCTCTTAATCCGCCTCTCCCACTCCTCTCATTTCCCCTCCTGGGAATAAAGTACGACTGACGGACAAAGTAGCCTGAAAAAAAGAGGAAAAAGTAGGACTGAAATTTTAGTCCTACTTTCTCCGCCAACATTCAATATTTCAACGTCATTTTTTGAAATAAGAAAGAGATTATTCGCTTTATAATTTTACAATGCGATAAGAAAAAAACAAGGGTAAAAATAAATTGGATAAAATGAAAAATTAGATTAAAAAGAAAAGTTCATATAAAAACAATCTTTACATATTCTAAAATTTAAAATTAATATTCTATTATTATGATACATTATTATAATTTTTTCACTCAACCAACAAAATTATATAAAATCCCAATTATCAGATTTT
Organism: Andricus grossulariae; assembly: GCA_011634705.1. Taxonomy (NCBI): domain Eukaryota; kingdom Metazoa; phylum Arthropoda; class Insecta; order Hymenoptera; family Cynipidae; genus Andricus; species Andricus grossulariae. Next base: position 14,472 of record JAABKJ010003578.1, on the reverse strand, counting down.
TATATGAGCTAAAAGCTCAGTAAAATAAGTGGAGGAAATGTGTAGATGGGAAATGTGTAGAGGAGAAATGAGGGGAGGGAAAGTAGGTGAAGCGAGGGAAAATTAGGGGACTGAAAGTAGGGGAAGTATGGGAAATGGGGAGAAATTAGGGTTTGGGAAGTAGGGGGAATGAGGAGATATGAGAAAGGGAAGTATGATAAGCGATTGGAAATGGGGGGAAGTGGTATGTGGTAATATGGTACGAGGATGTAGGAAAGTGAGCGGAAATAAGGGATGGGGCTTGAGGAGAAATGAGGGGAATCGAAGAAAGTAAATTGATGGGAAATAAGGGGAAATTGGGAGGGGTAAGTAGGATAAGCGAGTATAGGCGAGGGGAAGTAAGTGAAATGATTAGAATTGAGGGTGAGAAGGGGAGTGGAAGTGATGGCTGGGGAAAAGAAGTAGGAGAAGGTGAGTGTTCGCTGGGGAAGCGAGAAAAGGGTGAAGTACACGTGGAAGAAGTTGGGGAAGGGGGCAAATAGTGATGTGAGGGGAGTGGAGTGTAAGGGAAGTGAGGGTGAATGTGGTGAGGGGATGCAGGAAAGTGAGGGGAAATAAGGGATGGGGCGTGAGGAGAATTGAGGGGAAGGGAAGTAAGTAAATTGAAGGGAAATAAAGGGAGATTAATGAGGGAAAATCGGGGAGAAGAAGAAGGGGAAGTAGGATAAGTAAGTGTAAGTGAGGGAAGTAAGTGAAATGAATAGAAATAAGGGTGAGAAGGGGAGTGGAAAGTGGAAGTGAGGACTGGGGAAAGGAAGGAGGAGAAGGGGAGTATTAATTAGGGAAGCGAGGAAAGGGGGAAGTAGACGAGGAAGAAGTTGGAGAAGGGAACGAATAGTGAAGGGAAAATTATGGAGGAGAAGCAGAGGAAATTATGGAGGGGAAATAGGATAAGTGAGGCCAAGTAAGTGAAATGATTAGAAATAGGGTGAGAAGGGGAGTGGAAGTGAGGGCTGGGGAAAGGAAGTAGGAGAAGGGAATGTGAGGGAAGTAGAGGTGGAAAAGTGTGGGAGGGGGAGGTTTGAACGAAAGTTGATTTAAATTATATATTTTAAAGTTAACAAAATTTTTAAAGCGAGATTTAATTGGGATAGAATTTTTGTTTTGAAAAACGGGTCAATAATCATATTTCTCGACTCCTGAAAATGCTAAAACTATGGGTAACTCGTTTTTTTCTTCAAAAAATTGATTTGCCAGTTTTTGATTCCTTAATCCTCTTTTCATACGACAAAATTCGACTTATCCCTTACAGAGATAAGAAGATAGTTTTAAAAACATGAAATTATAATAATATTTTCCATTTGGCAATAATTTTGAAGAAAATCGGTAGATTTCACTACGCAAATTTTTTTTTCTATTAAAACACTAAAAATTCCTATAATTCCAAAAATTTGGACAAATTAAAAAAGTCTGTAGGGTCACCCTAATTCAATATAAATACCTGACAAGTATCTTTGCCGTTGTATCCGGCACAAATTTGAATATTTGTCTGGAATCCGCTCATTAGCCTGGTCCTATCGTTTCTGTAGGATTGATCGCATTCGGTGGGTGCCAGTACAGACAGTACAACTTTAAGCAAAATCTCTGAACCTTCCTCATCGGCTGTAAATAGTTTGAAGTTTATCTGCAATCTTTGCTAGTAAATTAACTGATTTTTTCGACAAGTGCGGAGACATGTTTTCTATTTAAACAATTTCAAAAAGACTGAATTTTCTAAATTATAGGAGTTTATAAAAGAGGGATGCTACAGGTCAGGGAAGTCTGGAAAGTCAGGGGATTTAAAACTGGCCGGGAAAAGTCAGAGAATGTCAGGGAAAACCTGAAAAATTCATGGAATTTTCGTGGAACCTTAATGAAATTAGATTTCGAAAAGAAAAAGTGTTAATAATAAGTAAGTCTTAGAAACGTATAATTTTATAATTTTTTGGTTGAGAATAATTTATCTTGCGGTTAAAATTTTTATTTTTTTGTTGAAAATTCAACTGTTTTGTTGAAAATCTATCTTTTTGGGTTAAAAATTCATATTTTTGGCATTCATCTTACTTTTTGGTTAAAAATTTAAATAATTTGTGTAGAATGGCACTATTTTATTAAAAATTCATTTTTTGAATTGTTGATTTATTATTTTAGTTCAAAGGCCATCTTTTGCTTGAAAATTTAACTATTTTGTTAAAATTATTTTTATTTTTGTTGAAAATTCTTTTTTCTTTTAATTAAAATTTAACTATTCCATTTTTGGTTGCAAATTCATCATTTAGTGGTAAAATATTAATCTTCTTGGTGAAAAATGCATTATTTTGCTTGAAAATTATTTTCTCTGATTGAAAACTTAAATATTTTGTTGAAAATTAATTTTCTTAACTGAAAATTTATAACTATACCATTTTCAATTGAAAATATATATTTTTTAGTTGAGAATTCGTTTATTTGGTTAAAAAGTCAACTATTGTATTAAAAATTCATGTATTTTGATAAAAATTAATTCTTTTTTGATCGAAAATTAAATAAAAAATTAATTATATTGGTTAAAAATTAATCTGTTTGGTTAAACAAAATTTAGCTATTTTATTATAAATTCATTTTATTAGGTTGCAAATTAATTTTTTTGAAACTACTTTGAATAAAAAATTTATCTTTTTTAGTTGAAAGTTCATGTATTTTGTTGAAATGTTGTCTTTTTTGGTAGAAAATTAATCTTTTGATGAAAATTTAACTATTTTGTTGAAAATTCGTCTTTTTGATAGAAAATTCATCTTTTGGATTGCAAATTCAACTATTTGGTTAAAAATCTATTTTTCTTATTTGAGGATTCATCATTATAGTTAAAAATTCATCTATTTGCTTGAAAATTCATCTATTTCGTTGAAAACTCTTTTTTTTAGTTGAAAGTTGTACTATTTGGTTTTAATGTCGACTTTTGTGGTAGAATATTAATCGTCTTGGTGACTACTTTATCTTTTTGGTTGAACGTTCATTTCTTTGGATGAAAATTCCTTTAAAAATTAAAATATTTGGTTGAAAATTGATGTATTTTGTAAAAAATTCATCTTTTTTGGTAGAAAATTAATCATTCTGGTTAAAGATTCACTTTATTTACTTTACAAATATTTTTTTTACTGAAAATTTAACTATTCTATTTTAAGTTGAAAATTTATCTCTTTTTAGGTGAAAATTCAACTATGTTGTCAAAAATTCGTTTTTTCTTGTAGGAAAGTAATCTCATTCTTTGAAACTTCATCTTTTTTGTTAAATAATTATTTCTTTGGTTAAAAATTTAACTATATTTTGTTGAAAAATCGTTTTGGTTTGGTTAAAAATTTACTTTTCTAATTGAAAATTTACCTATTCTATTTTTGGTTTAACATTTATCTTTTTTAGTTGAAAATTTATGTATATTATTGAAAAATTGTCTTCTTTGGTAGAAAATTAATCTTTTGATGAAAATTTAGCTATTTTGTTGAAAATTAGTTTTGGTTTGGTTGAAAATTTATTTTTTTAACTGAAAATTTAACAATTCTATTTTTAGTTAAACATTTATCTTTTTTAGTTGAAAATTAATGTATTTTGTTGAAATTTTGTCTTTTTTGGTAGAAAATTAATGTTTTGATGAAAAGACAACTATTTTGTCTAAAATTCGTTTTTGTTTTCGTTGAAAATAAATTATTCCAACTGAAAAATGAACTATTCTATTTTTGGTTGAAATTTGATCTTTTTCAGTTGAAAATTCATGTATTTTGTTGAAAATTCGTCTTTTTGGTAGAAAATTCATCTCTTGGATTGCAAATTCAACTATTTGGTTAAAAATCTATTTTTCTTGTTTGAAGATTCATCATTATAGTTAAAAATTCATCTTTGTTGGTAGAAAATTAATCTTTCTGATTGAAAATTTATTTTATTCAATTTACAAATATTTTTTTTTACTGAAAATTTAACTATTCTATTTCAAGATGAAAATTTATCCCTTTTAGGTAAAAATTCAACTATGCTTTTAAAAATTCGTTTTTTTTTGTAGTAAAGTAATCTCATTCTTTGAAACTTTATCTTTTTTGTTAAATAATTATTTCTTTGGTTAAAAATTGAACTATATTTTGTTCAAAATTCGTTTTGGTTTGGTTGAAAATTTATCTATTCTATTTTTGGTTTAACATTTATATTTTTTAGTTGAAAATTTATGTATATTGTTGAAAAATTATCTTTTTTGGTAGAAAATTAATGTTTTGATGAAAATTTAACTATTTTGTTGAAAATTCGTTTTGGTTTGTTTAAAAATTTATTTTTCTAACTGAAAATTTACCTATTCTGTTTTCAGTTAAACATTGATATTTTTTATTTGAAAATTCACGTATTTTGTTGAAAATTTTTTCTTTTTTGGTAGAAAATTAATCTTTTGATGAAAAGTTAACTATTTTGTTTAAAATTCGTTTTTGTTTTCGTTGAAAATAAATTATTCTAGCTGAAAAATGAACTATTCTATTTTTGGTTAAAAATTTATCTTTTTCAGTTGAAAATTCATGTATTTTATTGAAAATTCGATTTTTTGGTAGAAAAGTTATCTTTTGGTGAAAATTGAACTATTTTGTTAAAAATTCGTTTTGGTTTGGTTGAAAATTTATTTTTTCAACTAAAAATGTACCTATTCTGTTTTTAGTTAAACATTTATCTTTTTTAGTTGAAAATTCTTGTATTTTGTTGAAATTTGGTCTTTTTTGGTAGAAAATTAATCTTTTGATGAAAATTTAACTATTTTGTTGAAAATTCGTTTTGGTTTGTTTGAAAATTTATTTTTCTAACTGAAAATTTACCTATTCTGTTTTTAATTAAAAATTTATCTTTTTTAGTTGAAAATTCATGTATTTTGTTGAAATGTTGTATTTTTTGGTAGAAAATTAATATTTTGATGAAAAGTTAACTATTTTGTTTAAAATTAGTTTTTGTTTTCGTTGAAAATAAATTATTCTAACTGAAAAATGAACTATTCTATTTTTGGTTGAAATTTTATCTTTTTCAGTTGAAAATTCATGTATTTTGTTGAAAATTCGTTTTGGTTTGGTTGAAAATTTATTTTTATAACTGAAAATTTACCTATTCTGTTTTTAGTTAAACATTTATCTTTTTTTAGTTGAAAATTCTTGTATTTTGTTGAAAATTTGTTCTTTTTTGGTAGAAAATTAATCTTTTGATGAAAAGTTAACTATTTTGTTTAAAATTCGTCTTTTTGGTAGAAAATCCATCTTTTGGATTGCAAATTCAACTATTTGTTTAAAAATCTATTTTTCTTGTTTGAGGATTCATCATTATAGATAAAAATTAATTTATTTGCTTGAAAATTCATCTATATTGTTGAAAACTCACCTTTTTTTTCTTGAAAATGCAATTATTTTGGTATAAAATTTGTATTTTTGAGTTGAAAATTTAAAACGTGTGAATCATGCCTGCGTTACATAAACATTTTTTTTCTTCAGGTGAAAGTAAGGGAAAGTGAGGGAATTTTGAAATTGGAATTTCGTAGCAATCCTGTAAAAAACACTTACACCAGTCTGTAACACCCCAACCGGCAGCAGTGACTGAAGAAGGTAACACTGGAGTAGTTGGTAAACAAGCTGGCCTAACGTACTCATCAAATGTTACTGACCAATCCAATCTGAGAAGAGCAATATCATGATATTGAGAGGGTGGTCGATAATCAGGATGCCTGATAACCTGCACGATATTTCTTTCTTGAGGCCTAGCCAAATCGTCTGTTCTTTTTAGATTTAGATCTCCAACTCTGACTTTCCTTGCTTCGCCCCTACAAAAAAAAATGCAATTGATAAGGTTTTCGATTCGTAATTTGACCTGCAAAATTTTTTTTTAAATTAAATTAAAAATAGTACCAATCGCGTGTGCTAGTACAATGCGCCGCTGTTAAGACGAATATTTCAGAAACTAAAGTGCCACCACATTGCCATTTGATTCCTTCAGACCCAGCATCAAATCCAATTGCAGCCATGTGAGGAAATTCGGTCGGGTCGGCTTCAATTCCACCGACTATTAATTTTTCCGAATTATTTGCACAAAAAGATACATTGACGTGGTTTTGATTACCAAGCGAATCCGGAGATTGTTGCATCTGATACACTGATTTTGAATATTCAGTACACACTTTCCCCAGAAAATAAAGAAATTTAAATTATGAATGAACTCAAATTGGAATTAGCAGGGATCACAGCGTTTTAGTAGTTCAATTTTAGGTAAAGAGAAGATTAAAAGGAGATTTATTATTTAAAAAATTGTATATCATCTACCCTCTGATAGTAGCGCCTTTACTTAAACAAGTTCTCTTGTTATTTTTGTATTTAAACTTTTTTTTTAGCTAGATTTTAAAAATCTGTTAAGCACTTCAGCACTTTCAAACAGAAAAACATACAGCAGACAAAAGTTTAAAAAAATCCAAGTTTGGACAACAGATAAACATGTTTGAATTTTTTAAAATTTATTTTTATTAGTATAGATTTCGATTCCTTATTCTCATGAATTTTTAGGGTTTCGTAACCCCAGGCAAAAACCCTGATATAAATGATTATTTCAAAAATCTACTTTTTCTGTTTTTGTTTTCTTAGACGTTTCTATTTATTTTTAATGTACTTTTATCAGTTGAAAGCTCTCAGATGTTCAAAATATTTTTTAATGTCAGCTGGAAAAAGATTATAGTGTAAAAAAGGAAAAAAATCGAAAAATTATTATTCATTAAAATAACAAAATTCAGAAGATAACAATCTTTTTAAATATAGGGTACTCTAATACGTCTTTTTACATATTTTACTTCATATTGAAATGTTTTTGTTACAAAATATTTCTTTAAAATTTTAATCAATAATTTCTAACAAAAAAATCTTTTTTTGCAAATTTTTAAAACTATTATTTTTTAGTTTTTAAATGATCAAATTTCTATTTAATTATCGCAGACTTCGCAGTTCATTTTTTTGGGTGAAAAGTCTACTACGTATTATCTTTTTGGTTGAGAATTAATACTTTTTGGTTGAGAATTAATCTTTTTTGGTTGAAAATGTTCTGATTTGACTTAAAATTCTACAATTTCGTTAGGAAGTTGTCATTTTTGGTTGAAAATGCAACTGTTTTGTTGAAAATTCGCCTTTATAGGTTGAAAATTGAACTACAAATTTGGTTGAAAAATAACTTTTTGCTGAAAATGCTACTTTTCTGTAGAAAATTGGCCTTTTTGTCTTGTAAATTTAACAGTTTGGTTTAAAAAAAAAGTTATCTCCTTGACTGAAAAATCTTTCTTGGTTAAAAACTCAAATATTTTGTTGGAAATCCATCTTTTTGGTTTAATTTACCTGTTTTTGATTTAAAATTTAAATATTTTTTACTTGAAATGTCAACTGTTACCATTTTCGTTAAGAATTCATCTTTTTTGGTTGAAGATTCATCATTTTAGTTGAAAATTCGTTTTTTTTCTGTTTCAAAATTTATGATTTCTTAGTTAAGGATTAAACTATTTGGTTTGAAATTCGTGTATTTTGTTAAAAACTCGACTTTTCATTTCCATTTTTTTTTTATTAGAATGAATATTTACATTATTTTTTATTTGTATGAATATTTAATTCTTTTATTGAAAATTCAACAATTTCGATTAAAAGTCATCCATTTTGGTTAAAAATTGAACTATTTTGATATAAAATTCAACTATTTGGTTGCATTTGACTATTTTTAATTAAAATTATAATATTTTTTGGTTAAAAATTTAATTACTTCGCTGAAATTTGTACTCGTTTATTAAAAATTCTTTTTTTGTTGTTGATGATTCATAATTTAGTTAAACATTCGTCTCTGGTTCAAAACTCGTTTTTCTTTCTTTGGTTTAAAATTAATTTTTCTTAATTAAAAATACAACTATTCCATTCTTGGTTCAAAATTGATGTTTTTTAGTTAAGAAATAAACTATTTGATTAGAAATTCACGTCTTTTGTTGAAACATCGACTTTTTATTTTAAAAATTTATTATTTGGACGAAAATGACATTATTTTAATTTTGTTAAAATATTGAACTATTTTGGTAGAAAATGCAACTATTCAATTTAGAATGCAACTCATTTTGGTTGAAAACTCGTTCTTTTTTGGCTTGAAAATTCAACAATTTGGTTGACTTTTTTTCTTGACTGAAACATATTTTTTGGTTCAAAAATTGAAAAAAAAATTCACCTTCTTGGTTCAATATTCAACTATTTTATTGAAATTTTGTTTGTTTTTTTTTGGGTGAAAAATAATTTTTCGAACCGTGAAATGAACTATCCCATTTTTTGTCGAAAATTAAACTATTTTCTTAAAAATTCGATTTTTTGTTGATTAGTCAACTTTTGGTTAAAAATTTCTCTTTTTTATGTGCAAAATGCAACTATGTATTTGGTTAAAAAATCAACTATTTTATGGAAAACTCGTCTCCTTTGGTTGAATTCAAGTATTTTTTATTTAAAATTAAAATTTTTATTGAAGAAAATATAAAATATTACAATTTTCGTTTAGAATTCATCTTTTTTTTTGTAGGAAATTCAACTACTTGGTTAAAAGTTGAACTATTTTGTGAAAAATTCATTTTTTTTGTTTGAATACTCATAATTGCAGTTGAAAATTTATCTCTTTGGTTGAAAATGTAACTATTTCGTTTAAAATTTTCCTTTTTGGTAGCGAATTAATCTTCTTGGTAGAAAATTAATCTCTTTGGTTGAAAATCTAGCTATTTAGTTGAAAATTCGTTTTTTTGGCTTAAAAGTTTAACATATTGGTTCAATTTTTGTTTCTTTCTTGAGTGCATTCTGTTATTGTTCAAAGGTGAATAAATTGGTTTAAAATTTCTATTTTTGGTTAAAGTGTTACCACTTTAGCTGGAAATTCATCTCTTTGGTTAAAAATTCGTCTTTTTGGTAGAAAATCAATTTTATCAGTTGGAAGTTCCACTACTTTGAAAATTTATTTATTCTGTTGAAAATGCAAGTTTTTATTTGAAATATTAGAAATTTGAAGCGTTCCAATTTGAATTTAATATTATTTCCTAAATTAATTTTATTTTAAGATAGAATCCCTTCAAATAAAAAGAATTAGCAAATAAATCGTTTAGGAAATATTTTAAAATGGTATCACCAAAAAGAATCTCTTTCAAAGCGTCTTGTTTTCCAAAGTTTAAAATTTTTGTTCATGATTCATAAAAAATTAATCGAAATTTTGTAAAAAAGGGGGTGGGGGAAGGGAAAAAGCGGGCCAAAATTCTCGATTTAAAGTGTTTTAGATAATTTTTCAAATTAAAGGGGAATAAAAGGAGATTAGATAAAAAAGGGGGACAGACTGTGATTCCTGAATTATGGTGAAACTTGATATTTGACAAATATTAAAAAAAATTTACTTCTTTCAGCGAGACGATTACTGGTAGGTGGTGAATCCCTTTTCGGCGGATAAGTCGGCCTCACTGTCGCGGTGGGTTGTCGAATCGTTCCACCCGGAGGACAACATATGATTGGATCATTAGCTGTTGCAAAACCGCACGTCATTTGTGGAGGTCTACCTTGCACAAGCTCCTGTTCAACCACAGGACAATCTTTCACCATTAAACAGATGCCCGAAAAAGTATTTGCTCTGCAAAAATCACCTGAAAGATAATTAAAATATCTTAAACAGCCTATAATTAGTGTTTTTTATTTTTAAAGACGAAAAAAGGGTTTTGTTGTTTTAAAATGTTCATATGGGCCGCACGGCCACTCAAGACTCAAAAAATTTCAAGCGGTTTCTTAGTTTTTTTGGGTGTCTACTAGGGTGGTCTAAGAAAATTATTCTTCTGATTTTTTAAAGTCTCACCCCCTCATTTTGTGTCTTTTCGTGAAAAAAAAATTCCTAATTTGTTGAGATTTTTAAACAAATGTTTAGAGGTAGGGCACGGTCTTCAAAGTACACCAAAGCGTTAAAAATTCAATAAGCCCTGGAATTTTAAAAACAATCATAAAAACTTTACAACGATGATGTAAAACTACCATGTGAGCAGTATGAAGCCTGAAAATTGTTTTTAAAGATTTAATTTATCCCCAACTTTGCCAAAAAATTACCCCTGAAGACACTAAAAAGTAATTTTTAAGTTTCTTTTCTAAATTTTATTAAAGTAAAATGAAAATTTAAGTGGCAGATTATATAAAAAGTTTTATTATACAAATATGAAAAATATTGCCCTTAAAATAAACATTTTTCCCCTTTTCACCCTTAATAATCCGTAAAAAATTACATTTTCTTTCTTTAAAACTTTTTCTTTCAATATAAAGAAATTTATATTAAATATTTTTAATAATCAGTTTTAAAGAAAGACAATATAATTTTTTATGGATTATTAAGGGTGAAATGGGGTAAAATGTTTATTTTAAGGACACTATTTTCCATATTTGCATGATAAATTTTTTTATATAATTTTCCACTCAAATTTTCATTGTACTTTCATAACATTCAGAAAAGATACTTAAAAATTACTTTTTAGTGTCTTAAGGGGTGAGTTTTGGCAAAGTTGGGAGTAAATGAAATATTTTTAAAAAAAATTCATACGTGGTAGTTTTACATCATCGTTGTAAATTTTTTGAGATTCTTTTTTAAATTCAAGGAATTACTAGATTGTTAACTCTTTGGGGTACTTTAAAGGCCGTGCCGTAGCTCTAAATATTTTTTTAAAAATCTCAAAAAATTAGAATTTTTTTGACCATAAGGCACAAAATGAGGGGGTGAGCTTTAAAACCCCAGAAAAAAATTTAAGTAATATATAATTAATAAACAGCCTTAATTAATTAATATAATTAATTAAAACTGTATTCACCTTAATAAGCGTTTTAATACAGTTTTTTAGTCTATAAATGATTAAAATTCTTAATAGGATTTTTAATAATTTATAGACTAAAGAAAAATATTTTACGTAAACATTGAAGTTCATTTTTAATACTTGAAAAATTTTATGACACTATTTTTTATAATTGTTGACACTATTTACACTATTTTTGATCTCTAAAGTGAGTCCGAAGCCTGTAAGTTGTATTTACATAATTTTTATTTTACTTCCAAAAGCTGCTGCTGCTGCCGTAGTTCCAAAAGCTGCTGCAGCCGCAGTTCCAAAAGCTGCAGCGACTGTAGTTCCAAAAGCTGCAACAACTGTAGTTCCAAAAGCGGCACCAACTGCAGTTCCAAAAGCTGCAGCAACTGCAGTTGCAAAATCGGCAGCAACTGCAGTTCCAAAATCGGCAGCGACTGCAGTTCCAAAAGCTGCAGCAACTGCAGTTCCAAAAGCTGCAGCAACTGCAGTTCCAAAAGCTGCAGCAACTGCAGTTCCAAAAGCGGCGGCAACTGCAGTTCCAAAAGCTGCAGCAACCGTGGCTCCAAAAGCTGCAGCAACTGCAGTTCCAAAAGCTGCAGCAACTGTAGCACCAGCAGAGGATGAAGCAGAAAACAAGAAAGAAATTGCAGAATTGGAATCAATGAATGTGGACAGCGATACTGAAAGTGGCGCTTTGATCATCGACGAGGGAGAAAAAAAGAAGCCGATGAAACGGAAATCTGTACACGTTCCCAATACACCCAACACACCAGTAAGATTTATTACATTTTGCATAAATTAAATTTAAAAAATAAAATCAGAAAAGAACTAGAGTTGGGGTTTCTCATTTCATCAAAGCAACAATTTTTGAAATTCGATTGTTGTTGTCCAACGAAACCCTAAAGTAATGATGGAATCGCCGACAAGCCTTTCTCGAGACTAAGGGGTTTGTGCGATTATTCCTTACAACCAAAATATTAACAGGACTCGCAGTTATCTACTATTTGCTAATTTTTTCTACATTTTTGGGTGTTTTTTTCTATCGTCTTTTTCCGTCATAAAAGTTTTATTAGGGCATTTTTTTGTCTAGTAAATATCCCATCGTATTATCAGGGTGGCCACCTACCCGGGAGATTTCCCCTGTTTCATAATTCGCGTGTTTTGTAATTTTTCAAAGTTTCCAATTAGATAGCGTATAATTTTCAAAGTGTTTAGAATAATCCAACTTTAAAGGTTCACACTATTTCAGTAAATTATTTTTAATATTTTTTAGTAAAACAATCTATCCAGTCGTTTTTAATGTCACATCATACATGAAATGATACTTATTAATAATATATTTTCGTCCTTAACATTTCTATAATTTTGATTTAAAATTATAGTTTTGAATGCGCAATTCTAAAACAGTTTAATCTTCGAGGCCTTGAAACTAAAGCTTTTTCTTGGATTAATTTTTAGATTAATTCTTGGAGGTATCGTATTTTAAATTTCACAATATTGTAGTATCAAATTCTAATAATTATTCAAAATGTCAGGGCCATTCAGCTATTAAATATTCAAAAATTTTATATTAAAAGCCTTGATAGTCAGTTTTGAATTTAATAATTTTAGATGTAAAGCTAAAGCAATTTCGAATTAAAAAGACTAAAATTTTACAATTTCAAAAAATGGAATCATATTACAGCAATCTTGTTTTGTATTCTTTATTTTAATTTTCAATGTAATATATTAAAATTTTCCAATTTTTGGTTAAAGATTTCAACAAATAAATAATTTCAAATTGAAAAATATTTGGAAAATTTCAAGAATGAACAATAATTCTAAAGGAAGATTTGAAATTAAAAAATTAAAAATGGAGTTTAAAATAAAAAAATATAAAAATTAAACTATCTGAAATTGATACATCATTAAATGAACAATTTCGGTAATTTTAGATGGTTACAATTTTAGAGTTCTGAATTGACATATTGATCACTAAATTTTTAATTTTTCAATTTCATAGGTTTTAGTTTTGCAATTAAAATTGAATTGGTTGGATTTTGGAAATTATAATTAGCAATTTAAATTTTTTAAATTTTTTAGCGATTTAAATTTACTTAAATAATTGAAATTTTTAAGAGTTTTAATACAAAAAAGTTTTAATATCACAATTTTTGGTGACTACAATTTTTCAGTTTCAAATGAAGTTCGGATTCGTTTAAGTTTCAACTTTCCGGAGTAGAAATTTGTTAATTTTTAATATTTCCCCTTTAAAATTACTATTTATTTTGAAAGTTTTTTTTTAAATAATTCAATTCATTTTTTTGATTTTCGAAAAATTTGTTTTATTAGCTTTAATGTTAAATTATAATTTTGTCATGTAATAACAATGAAAAATTCTAGAATTTCAGAAGCTTTGACTTTGAAAGATTCAATTTAGTTTTCAGTATTAAATTGTTCAGTCTTAATCGCCTTGAATTAAAACATTTTCAAACTCAAAAGTTTCCAAATATTAATTCTTTAATTTTGAACGATTCTAATTATAAATAATACAATTTCAATTCCTCTGAATTTTTTAAATGACCCAATTTCCAAAATTCGAATCTTAAAATATTCCATTTTTCTAACGTTTTAAAATTGTAATTTCAAAGTTTTATTCTGAAATAATTTAATTTCGTGATTTTCAATTCAAAATGAAGTTTTTTAATTGTCAGCGCTTCGACTTACAAATTTTACAATTCAACTCCTTTTTCTAATTCAATTGTCCAAAAATCGTGCAATATATATTTTTTTAATTTCAGACGCATTCAATTCGAAATTATTAATTATTGTTTCAAAAATATTTAAAACATGATATTAAAAAATGAAAATATGTTGAAGATTTTGTGGTATTTTTAAAAAATCCCCGGCATTTTCAAGAGATTAGAAAAATTTCAAAGGATTTCCAAGGATTTGAATTATTTGAAGAGATTTTCAAATATTTTTTGCAATTCATTCGAATTCGTTTGGAAATAACCCGGAATTCTTATTAATTTATTCTGAATAATTTTAAATTCTTTGGAATTCTCTTGAATTTTTGTGCATATCATGGACATTTTTTCGATTAAAATTTTTTTCAATTCATTTGAATTTTTTGTAATTTAAGTTGAATTGGTGTGAAGTCGTATTAACCCTTTGCGGCATACATTTTCCAGAGAAACATATTTTTATGAAAATTGGTGTACAGGGGTTTTTGGGGTCGCTGATCACGAGTCTGTACTCAGATTTCAAAAATTCAAAATGGCGGATCCAATATGGCGTCCAAAATTTAAAATATTTCTTGATTTTGTTGAAAATTGGTATACAGGGGGTTTTAGAGTCGCTGATCAAGAGTATGTACTCAGATTTTGAAAATTCAAAATATCGGTTCCAATATGGCGTCCAAAATTTGAATTTTTTTTTTTGATTTTGTTGAAAATTGGTATACAGGGTTTTTTTCGGGTCGCTGATAAAGAGTCTGTACTCAGATTTTGAAAATTCAAAATATCGGATCCAATATGACGTCCGAAATTTGAAATATTTCTTGATTTTGTTGAAAATTGGTATACAAGGGTTTTTGGGGTCGCTGATCAAGAATCTTTTTC
>JAABKJ010003577.1:0-25769 GCA_011634705.1 Andricus grossulariae | reverse complement strand
GAAATTGTAATAGATCCCCTCCTACCTGTTGAAAACTACCATCCTCCTCTTATCCTAGAAAAAAGTGAGAGCGTTGCAAATCTTTGAGGTACCCATGCTGGTTCAGTGGTAAACGTAAAGAAATCATAACAGCGAAAAAGGTTGCTCACGTTAATTATGAGCACACGCGAACCTATATTGATTAAGAATGGTTCTCTAATCTAAGAGCCCATGGTAAACGTCTCAATACGCCAACCTAATGTGCTTAAACGCTGGAATCCCCAAACAAATGATAATAACTGGAGTAACTGCTTACACCAGTAAAGATGTAGCCGGACTATTTGCAGCTGTTTTTAAATCAGTCTATTTCGCGCCAAGTAACAATGTACCGAATTTTAGCTTCGCTGAATCTGTTGACTTCTCGAATGTAGTTATAAGCAGGGACAAGATTAAAGAAAAGCTTATCAGTCTTTATGTCAATAAAGGCGCGGGATCTGATGACGTGCTTCTCTGCCTCCTGAAATGTTGCTGCTCCACATTTTTACAATCATTGTCTTTGTTTTGTTCAACAAGTCTCTTGTGGAAGGTCATTTCCCGTTTGAGTGGAAAAAGGGTACAGTCATCCCTATCCACAAAAGTGGGAACAGAAATGAAGCTCATATCCCTACTCAATGCAATTCCAAAAATGTTCGAAAATATAATTGGCGACAAGTTGTACCTTACTTTAGTGAATACCATTTCATGGCTGGTGTTAAAAAATAGTTAAACTGTACATTTGTTTCTAAAAATGGTTCAAGGAATTATCAAACTGCACCTGCTTTCCTATTATTGTTATGAAACAATTATTTCGTTTGAATTGCATACACAGAGTCTGGATTTGAATGAGATAAAGATTGCCAGTCTCAAGAAATATATTTTGTTCATTAATTTTTGAAAATTGTAAGAACCGTCAGTGGCATTGAATGTTTCATCTTAGTGGTTTTTCTCGAACCTATTGTTAAGTATAATAATATCTATAATTGAGAGTGCCTTATCAATTGAAGTTTATTTAAAGCCTGTTCAAAATTTTTCAAATTGAAATAACTGTTTTCCTTCCCAGACCACACTGTTCGTTTAATTTATGCCATTTACACTACTGGAGGATAGTACGAGTATAGGACTACTGACCGGGGACCTATTATAAATTAGCCTCGTCTTTCCAGAAAGTATTCGACCTTGAGCTCTAGCTTTGTACATAGTTGTTCTATTCTCAAACATAGAACTGCACCATCTAGGGGGGACCTCTGTGAGACTCTCTACTAAGTGAGAAGTACATGTCGTATTTTAGGAAGGTTGAACACACCGAACAAAAAGTGTGCCTTCCATTTCACCAAAAACTATGCCATTGATGTTCGAAAACCATCTTTATTATTTGGAAAGTGTATGATGATATGTCTCTGTGTGTAATAATAATCAAAGAGTAGTTGAGTCGATTTAAAAGTGTTCGTACTGCAGTAGAAAATGACCAAACTCTGGCAGGCCCGCAACTGTCAAAACACCTTGAAATGCAGAACAAGTGCGATTATTAATCAATGGAAAACGTCGCTTAACAGTGAAAAACATATACGTAGACCTGGGGATTCCAGAAACTATTGTTCTGAGAATTTTTCAACCCAAGATTTGGATATTAGCTCGGTGACTGAAAAATTCTTTCTATGGCTGCTGACCGAAGATCAAAAAAAAATCCAGTAGAAGTTGCCCAGGAAAATTTGGAATCGATCAGAAACCAATAGGAAATGATCAAAAAGGTAATAGTGATAATTTATTGGTTCAGGGCTATGATTCTAAGACAAAGGCCTAATTTTTTAACTGGAAGACATCTGGATCCCCCAGATCGCAGAAAGCGCGCCAGAGTTGGGGCAACATCATTGCAAATACTCACTGTTTTCTCCGACCAGGATGGTGCTGCGCACCGCGTATACGCTCTGAAAGGTCAGACGGTAAACAATGTATGTTAAATGCAGATGATGTAAAAGAGATAGTATATATGCCCGTGACACAAGGCGCTACAGATGAGCTAGAGCCAGGTCTGGGGAAATGTAGCGGATCGGCTGTCTCATGGTCAACAGTTGTTAGGGCTGCAGCCGCCGGACCCTGCCCCTGCTTCTGTTGAGCTCATTGAAGAGCTCAATGAGGAAAGCCTACGTCTCATGGTGTGCATCACTGATGCCATCCTAGAGTTTGCAGATTAAGAACCATCTGTGAGAAACGTTCTGCCGAAATTTAGGGTCAACAAAGACCTTCTCCGGTTAGTTGGCAGCTTGAACACCAAGATGCTGCCTACATTTTATACAAAAACTCTGGATTTGAGTCATCAATCTCGAAAAATATGCTTTTTCCATTCATTTTTTTAAAACATAATAAGCAGCTTTTTAAAAGTAAGCTCACCCACTGTAAATAAAAATATTTCTAAATAGTTTCCACATAGATGAAAGACCTTTTTTGGTTAATCTACAAACCTTAAGAGAAACAGTATTCCTGAAGAGTGAAAACAAAGACGACTTTGTTGTTCGGAAAAAAATGAATCAAACTTATCATGAAAAATGTAAACACACTTTTTCTAAATATAAAGAGCGTCCCTTTCAAAAAAGACATACGAATCGAATGATTAGTGCTGGCCAAACATTTATTTTTTAATAGCAAATAGTTTTGCCTCTTGCTTCGGTCTGCTCTAGTTTTCTTGAATATTTCTCTGCTTTTATAAAATTGCATAAAAATTCTGAAGTATTCTGAAATTTTCCAAGATGTTTTAGGTTCTTTCAGTCTATTTTTTATGAACAAATGTATTTCCTTTTCTAGATACAGCAGTGTACTTTATACCACTGTTAGGTATATGTGGAAACTTACAACTTTATCATGTTTGTCCAAAAAGCATAACCTCTCTACTGCGCAATAATATGTCCTAAATCTGAAGTATTTGTGCGACTTACGTACGAAAGAAAAATACTAGTTGAATACAGATAATTTGTAAGGACCAATGAGATTGCGCCAATTGTCTAATACACTGAAACATACATATTGAAGGATGTTCATCAGTCTCTCATAGGAATTTTTATAAGTGAATTTTCTTTGTGCCAAGAAAATGAGAATGTTAAATTGTATTCTCTGCTTCATCTTAGTGATCTTTCCTAATCCTACAGGTTCATATAAGAATATTCTAATATTCTAATTCGTTATTAAGTCTGCTAATACAATCATTCATTTTCTGCTAATGCTTTCTTTTTGCAGAATCAGTTCATCCACATGAGGAGAATGCAGTTTTTCCCTCTCCCATTCAAAGTAATAACAATCGTTACGGATGTATTAGAACTACATCTATCACTAGGAATTTAGTAGACAAAAATTATTATGTAGGAACATATGAGAAATACGAGTACGACTTTGGAGTATTTTCACCACATATGACTGTTTTGTTTCACTGATGTCTCGCAGAGCGGATCTTAATAATCAATGTGAATGAGTTGAAATATGGATAAAGAACTACATTGCCAGCGATATTGTACCAATATCGAATAAGGATCCTCTGAATAGTGTTTTCGGAAAGATAGTCGAACAAAACATTATTCTTGTCCAGTTTCACTTCTAATTGAAGTAGTATAGGGTAGAGTGGTCATCACTGGGTCCCTGTAGACAGTGGGACTTTTTGACTATGCGTCAAATGGGCGAAGCAGTTCGTTTGAAACTGCAGAAATAAATAAAGTGTCTGCAAACACACTTTATCAGCAAACTTCAGTGGTATCCTATGTTTGATCTTGGTAGTTTTACCTGTACCTATAGTTCAATATAATAATATCTATAATTTAAAGTGCATTTATAATTTCAGTTTAGAATGATCACTTAGAATATCTTCCAATTGAGCACCTTCTAATTAAACTTAGTTCAAAGATGAAAGTTGGTGAACTGTAACAAATTTCGGGAATATTCCCAACAATTTCGTAGCTGAAATTCCCTTCCTTATGTATGAAAATTTATTATCTAATAAAATCGGGAATTGTTCCGCTGTTTAGAAAAAAATGTCGTTTTGAAGGGTAATATTTGCGTTATGTATGGAAGCTTTTGCAATCACTTAGAAAATAAAGAAACCCTATGGCATTTTGAGAATTTCGCTAATTTTTAGGTAATTTCAACAGTACAAAGGGACAAATAAAAGGAAATATAATAGTTAGTTTTTCCTCGACGATTAGCAGCTTCCCTGTTAGAATTGGAAGACAATCTTTTTTCAAAATTTGTTGTCAGTTATCATCGTTGTAGGAAATATTTCTATTATATAAGGAAATATGACAAGCTTAAGTGGTTAGGCACTCAGACTTCACGTTGGAGGTCCGGGGTTTCATCCATGTTACTAAAGTCATCCACTCTCGGTAAATCAAGACATTGACAAAAGCAATATTGAATGAGATTTTAGACTCCCAATGGCAGAAACCTAATGTTCTTACTGCTAGACTACTGCTTCGGTACAAAAAAAGTATCGAAGGAAGGCAGCAAAATCGAACTTGTCAGGCAAATAAAAGAAGGTTCTACCACCTACCGCGTGTCAAGCAAAATAATCGGCAAGACACCGAAGTCCCTGAATTGGAAGAGATGACTGACTACTGGTCATGCGTTTCGGAAAAAACGATTAGAAGTATTTTGGACGCTGCGTGGTTCCAGCTAGAGAAAGCGAGATCAAGCAATTACCCTAAAATGAAGATAACTGACACCACAGATTCAAATGCTTCAGCGAATTTAAAAAGGTCAAGTACAAGTACATCCAGATCCGATGCTAGGGTTTATGTTCGAAGATACTATATATATGTTTTCCAAAAAACCAGACGCTTAAAATCCATCTGAATAAAGAGAAGTCATAGGAGGGACAACATGTCAAATCGGCGGGTCCAATGGCAAAGCCATAAACGGAGTATTCTGTCCTGGTAATCAGACCCCGTTCCACAGAAATTGTGCGGATCGTGCCGGCAAACTGAAAAACGGAGCTTTCTCAAGGTGCTGTAAACGACAAGGACTTTGCATATCCTTGATGATAGAGCCTACCTCTGCTCTAGTCACAGCTCAAGATGTGGAAAGAATAGGCTTCGTTGCCTTAGCTTTAATTACACTGCAACCCAACCAAGTATCTTTGTGCAAAAATGAAATCGACTCACTATCAACGAAATTTCACAATCTCACATGAAAAATTGTCAATGCGATAGTGAGGATCGATGATGCAGAGAAGGGCATAAAGGATTTGTCTAACAGGATCGCAGCAGTAGAAGGTACGCTAAAGACTTAAGTACCCATCGCTCTCCTCTCCAAGAGGTTGATGATACTCGCATGGTTAGGCACAGCGTCTCTGAAATAGAGCAGCGAAACCTAAGAAAACGCAACCTTATTTTCTTTGGCTTTTCCCAAAAAACCTGCATCTGAAACTAATACTAATAACAAAGATAGCATAACGACCATCATTCCTGAAACCTTAACTGGCCTTGTTCCCAAAAATCAGCTGAAAAACCTACGAACACTTAGAACTGATACATTTTCGCAGACTTTGGAAAAATGACGTCCTGTCAAACTGAATTACAACACTGTGGCCTCAGAGCATGCTCTGCTAAGGGCATTTAAAAACGCCTAGAGGGAACTAAAGAAGGACGAGAGGCTCAAATCCCTGTGGATTCCTGTATAAAAAACAAAAATGCAACTAGAAGAAATTGCTGCGGTGAAGACCGTCCTATAAACTGGACCCAAAAATGAGGAAAGACCTTAAACTATCTTCTATAGGAGGGATTCCAGTAGTTAAGAAGCACACGTCAACAGGGAAAACAGCAAGTGGATACTGTTTAGAGTATAAAACGAGTTTATTTGAAAAGGACATATGAATCGAATAATTATTGTAGGCCATGCATTTATTTTTTAATAGCAACTTGTTTCACCTCTTGCTCCGGTCCACGCTCGCTTTCTTGAAAACTTCTCTACTTTTATAAAATTGCCTGAAAATTCTGTAATATTCTAAAATTTTCTGAAATTTTTTGAGATTTTCTAGATTTTCATTGCCAACAAATGTATTACCTTTTTGTAGATACGGCAGTACTTTATGCCACTGTTAGCTATAATTGAAAATGTACAACGTTATAATTTTTGTCAAAAAAGCAAAATCTTTCCACTGCGCAATAACATGTCATCAATCCCAATTATATGTGCGGCTTACGTACGAAAAAAAAGACTAGCTGAATACAGATGATTGAGGAGCAATGAGATTGCGCCAATTGTCTTATACACGAAAACGTAACGCAGAATAATAATTGGTCTCTGATAGTAATTTTTATTAGTGGGTTTCCTTCATGCTAAAAAATGAGAATGTTGATTTGTGTCCTGTTCTTAACCTTAGTGCTTTTTCCTGACCCTATAGGTAAATATGAATATATTCATAACTTAAAGGGTATCATTAATTGGAAATACTGACTAATTCGCTATTTATCCAGCTCATACAATAATTAATTTTCTACTTACGTTTTCTTTTTGCAGAATTAGTTCATCCACATAAAGAGGATGTAGTTTTTCACTCTCCCATTCAAATTTATGACATTTATTGTCGCGGATCCTTAACAAATCCACATGCATCTTTCCCTTTAATGGAAGACTCTTTTTATGTAGAAACAGATGTGAAACACGAGTACATCATTGGAGTATTCCTACGAAATGTCCATCACTTATTGCCACTAATGGCCCGTAGAGCTGATCTTGGTGATGAATATGGAAAAGTGAAAATACGGATAAATGGCAACATTGCCAGTGATATTGTACCAGTAACTGATGAGGATTCTCTGAATAGTATTTTTGGTAAGGTGGTTAAACCAAGAAACATTGCTCCCGCCGAGTTTCACTTCTAACTCAACAAGTATAGGGTAGAGTGTTCATCACTGGGTCGCTGTAGACAGTGGGGCTTTTTAATTATGCGACAAATGGGCGAAGCAGTTCGTTTCAAACTGCAGAAAGAAATAAAATGTCTGCCAGCACACTTTGTTTGAATACTTGAGTGACCTGAATACATTAATAAAAAAGATAAATGAGAAAGAACTGTTTTCGAGATATTGCTGAAATAATTTACTTTGGCTTTGGTAAGTATGTCCACAGAAATAGGTTACTTTGAAATGTGTATGATTATGTAAACCAATTTTAAGGAGGTATGCACCAACATCTACTAATATTTTCGTCACTTCAGAAATGTAACCTGGTTATTAAATTGATTTCCTTTTATCATCCTGATACAAAACAACTATTTTAAACATTTTTTTCTACGATTCGGTGAAGGAATAACTTTGTGAACATAATACAGAACAAAATGTTTTTATGGACTTACAAAACAGTGTTTCAAAATGATATAATATTTACTTTCTTCAGCAAATTTGATTCTATTATTTTAGGGCCGATTCGACCTAACATGATTAAATTCCTATCCTTGATTAACTTTATTCAATCACTACATTGCGTTCCACCATCTTTTATACCATGAATTAAGTGGCCCAATCGCTGGCTTACTTGATCGGAAACTTTCTCTTCGCTTCACAAGACACCACTTCACTTAATTAATTTGGCTAATGGTATTTTGGAGACTCTTCGGCAAAGAAAGTAAATAACGCAGAATTTTTGATGTCAGAGGCCGATTTGTTTAGTTTGGCGTGCCAAAAATGGCACTTGGACATAAGTTGAGTGACTCAGCCAATCGGAATCGCCGTTACAACAGAAATACGCAGAAACTGGACTTTGTTGCGAACAGGGTATACGGTTAGTTAACCATATAGTCCTTACATGAAGACAACTTCTACCTCATGAATTTATATAATACAAATAATTTAAGAGAGTTCAGGCTGAATTGAATGATTGCCAAGAGTGCGAAATTTCAATTAAACCCAAAGACGTTTGTGGAAGAAGAGTTCAAAGTAGGTGGTGGTGGTGGTGTTGTTGAATGTGAGGGTGGTGGTGTAGAATGTAGATGGTTAGAGTGGTGGAAGGAAAGGATAACAAAGATACTTTGGTTGATTGTATACTGAAAGGAACGCTGCTCGTCAAAGAGTCGTAACTACGGTGATTGTGATGAACATTCAACTAACTCATTGCTATAAATAGAAAAGTAGGAAAAGTAATTGATTAGGATTGGTTGAGCTGCAGTCACGTCAACATGGATTTCATCAAGCGAAATGATGCCTTGCGTCAAATTGTTTAAACGAGCAATGTGATTCGGTGAAAGCATCGATTGCTAAAAAGGAGTATAGCCGATGAGGAAAGTATGCTGAACGAAACCCTCAAGCCTATAGTGAAACCACTACAGGAACTAGTGAACATCACTGAAGGTTTGACCAATAAAGAAGTGAATCAAGTGTTGCCTGAACCCAAATATCAAATTGAGCAACCACCGCCTGAAGTAAAAGACAAAGTTCTGCAATTTCTACGTAAAGAAATTAAACAAAAGGATGTCGATGAGAACGAATTATTTATGACTCCTGATGAAGATAAAGAAGATGAAGATGATCAATTTATCTACGTGAGAAATAAATAGAACTTGAAAACTGTTGGCCTTCTTGAATTCTTATTTAGGCAGGCACCTGAGGAGTCTTATGCCTTAAAATCTCATAATAAATCAAATTTCACGGTACCTAATAGGAAATATACCTTTGGACCTTACTCAACTCAAACCGTGAAGAAAATTATTAATTATTTAAAAAATTTTGACAAAAATGGAGAGTGTAGATATCCACAAATGAATAGGCTACATTTTTATTTCACAAATCAACTAAGAATGTTCATTTATGACCCTTTGCTAATACATTTTCCAAATAAACAATAATTGTTGGTTATTAGAACAATATTTATCAACGAATTCAAATTATGACTAATTTTCGAAAAATACGCTTAGTTTTCTTCATGAATCCGCTAAAAATGTCTTTGCGATGACTATTCGCTCGGATATTCTCCAAATGGACCAAAAATGTTGATTATTTATACAAAATTCTATTTTTGATACTTTTATTTGTTTTAAAAATGGTTTGAATGTTTAATAATTCTTGTTAGTTGGTAGATCGTCATGATAAAAAATTATCTGAAATTTATTATTAGTCGATTTCATAAACAAAAAATGGACGCAGTCTTTGAAAAATTGCCTATCTCTGAATACGTTTATCAATATTGTTCAAGTTATCAACAATTACAGTTAATTTAGAAAGTCATAGCGAAGACATTTCTGTTGATTCTTTCAATTAATAGAGCCCATTTGTTAACAAATCGCCAAACTGTGAATTTGGTTGCGAGAATTGTTTAAGACATTAAAAATTTCTGTTAATTTTCAAAGTATCGTAGCATCTTAATAAAACGTTAATTTCTTTTACGTTTTGCACGAAGACTTTGGATTCAAATGAGATAAATACTGTTGGGCCTATGTGGAAGCATACAACTTTATCATGACATTGATAACCATGTGATACATTTAGAGTATTTGTGCGATTTTCTTACAAAAGAAAAAGATGATTCGAATACATATAATTGGCAAAGACCAATGAGATTGCCACAAGTGTCGGATACACTGAAACATAGTGCAGAATATTCACTAGTTATTCCCTAGTAGAAATTTTCATAAGTGGGTTTTCTTTATACCAAGAAAACGAGAATGGTGATTTGTGTTCTGTGCTGCATTTCAGTGGTCTACTAATTCGTTATTTATTCAGCGAATGAAATAATTAATTTTCTACTCATGAATTCTTTTTGCAGAATTAGTTCATTCGAACAAAGGGAATGCAGTTTTTCCTTCTCCCATTCGAATTTATAATATTAATCATCGTGGAACTTTAACAACACCAGCTATCGCTATTTATTTAGTAGAAGACCATTATTATGTAGGAACAGATCAGAAACACGAGAACGTCATTGGAGTATTCCTACCAAATAGTTTTCGTTTGCGGCCATTAATGGCTCGTAGAGCGGATATTGGCAATCAATATGGAAGAGTTAAAATTCGGATAAACGGTAACATTGCCAGAGATATTGTACCAATATGGATAGAGGATCCTGTGAATAAAGTTTTCGGCAAGGAGATCGAACCACGAAACATTCTTCCTGCCGAGTTTCACCTCTAATTCAACAAAAATAGGGATTTTCGTTACTCAAGAAATGTAACAAGGAAAAATTGAGAAAAAGTCCTCCAATTTCTTATACATGGAAGTGTACTCTCTTCAGCTGTTAGTGACATATAGGAAGATACAACTTTATCATGTTCTTCAAAAAATACTGATCCTTCTATTGTGCAATGATATGTTTTGCTACAAACTTTCATCAGATACCATTCTCTGAATAATAATTTAAATTATAATAATGGTACGGCCCTACCGAAAGTATTATCGCATTGACATGACGTCGCGGTATGGCTCGAGCTTTTTTCTCTTGAATTTGATGGCTACGTTGGCAGTAGCATTGCTACCAACAGGGTTTTCCATGCCAGATAGGCAGAGAACGAAGAGGAAAAGGACTACGAGGAACATCAAAAATCTATAAATTATCATAAAGAAGTTACGAAATATATATAGTCGTTGATCGCTGCTTGAGGTTCATTGGAGCCCCCTAGTGCCACCACTGGGGTTGGCAGCATGCAAGCCGGTGGTGGTGAGCCGCGTGATGGACAGGCGGATCGCACCGAGATACCCGAAAGTACTACTGTCCAGCGAGAACATCGGCAAGAAACGATGAGCGTGGATAGTGATGCTTCAAACCTCTGGTTAAAGTGCGGTTACTCTTTGAGGAGGCGGAAGTTTTTGTTATTGCTATCCAGAAAAGGGTGATCCAGATGTGGAATTATCAGAAACACATCCTCAGTATGGCGGCACTGGTTGACAGATGCAGCGTTCGTTGAGATCCTAACGGAAACATCGAACACATCATTGTTGGCTATACGATACTTGTCTCGCAAGAAAAAACGAGCATACATAATGTTGTTGCTGGTATCATTAACCCACAAATTGCCCTGAACACTGTCTTACCGGAGAGATTTGAGATTTACTACAAATATAGCCCAGTTAAAGTACCAGAGAACGTACAAAATCTCCTTTACTAGGACAGGACTATTCTCACTGACTACCTAGCCAGATTTAATCGTGAAGACGTCCTCTGGCTAGGTGATCGTGCTTAGCACGTGAGAATGAAAGACATAAGCATTCCCTTAAAGACTAACATTAGGCTCCGATACATTGAGAAGATCCAGAAATATTCGGTGCTGTAGCAGGATATTCTGACCGTGTGGAGGGTGAAGAAGGTTACCATCTAACTGGTCGCGACCTCATCCACTGGAAACGCTATATTCCAATCAGAGATATTGGTCTGCATTTTAATAGTCACTATTGCTTTGCCCATTCGTCTCAAAATTAAGAAGTCCTGCTGTCTACATGGATCCAGTGGTAACCACTCCATCCTATACTTGTTGAGTCAGAAGTAAATCTCGGCAGGAACAATGTTTCGTGGCTTAATCTTCTTGCCAAAAATACTATTCGCAAGATCCTTAGCCGACATTTGTACGATCTCGCTCGCAATGTTGCCTTTTATCCGTATTTCAACTATTTCATATTGATTACCAAGATCCTCTCTACGGGCCGTTAGGGGCTACAAGTAATCGACATTTCGTAGAAATACTGCAATGGCGTACTCGTGTTTTCCATCTGTCCTGCATAATAAGAGTCTTCCATTAAAGGAACAGTTACATATGGAGTCGTGAAAGTTCCACGAGAATACAGGTTATAAATTTAAATGAGAGATGGAAAAACTGCGTTCTTTCTATGTGGATAAACTAATTCTGCAACAAGAAAACATAAACAGAAAACTAAATATTGTATTGGTTGACTACATAACGAATTGGTAAATATTTTGATTTATTAATGCGCTTTAGGTCATTAATATGCTTATCTTCTCCTATAGGATTAGAAAAAGGTACTGAGATGAAGCACAGAACACAAATAAAAATTCTCATTTTCTTGGCATAAAGGGAGCCCACTCATGAAAATTTCTGCCAGAGACTAACTAGTAAATATTCTTTAATATGTTTCAGTGTATCAGACACTTGTCGAAATTCTATTGTTTCTTCCAAATTATCTGTACTCAAATAATCTTTTTCGTTCGTACTTAAATCATACAAATACTTTTTATATACGACACTGTTATTCGTAATTCGAAAGATATATGAAACAAGACATATTAGCGGCAAAAGTTTACTCCCATATCTAGGAAAAGTAAATATATTTGTTGGTGACAAAAATCTAGAACATACTGGATCATTTAAAAAAATTTTAGAATATTTCAGAATTTTCAGGCAATTTCATAAAAATTGAGAGAGATTAAAGAAAAATGGGGTGAGCCGTATCAAGAGGCAAACAAATTTTCTATTGACAAACAACTTTTGGCCGCCAAGATTTTTTTTTATTCCGAATTGTATTTTACTTTTGGACTAGAAAGAAGATTTTCCGAAAGTTTTCAAATCATTTACCTCAAAATTCAGAAAAGTATGAAATAACAAAGTAATTTCTTCAAGAAATCGTAGGAAAAACTGTTCAAAATAGTTGGTTTACTTAATGGTAATAAAAGAAAATTAATTGAATAACTAGGATTCGTTTGTTGGGTGATGAAGATATTAGAAGGTCTTGGTGCATACCTCCTCAAAAAATTTAAAATTACGAAGTTTTGAAATTTCACCCAAAAATATTATAATTAATAGGGTTTTCCAAATTGGATAATTGAATATAGTAATCTGCACGAAAAAATGGGCATGAATGAATGCCCTGAACTGGAAAAATTGCGCAAACACTATATTTTTTAATAGCCATCCACTGATCGCTGCTGACTTACCATTGATAGATAACCCCTTTCGTATTTCACAAGCCTTACAGTTACCCCCTAGCTACCTTTAAGACACAATAACTTCTGAGAACTTCACAATTTCTGGCACAAATTTTAAGGAGAGCGTATCACGAGTTTCCGGAAAATCTAGGTACAAACCTTTTGTACCTGGAACCCTTAGTCATCTCATGGGTTCAGAATACATGATTATAATAATGGCCATCAAGTGACCTATCTTCTATACATAGCTGACCTAAAGTTATAAGCTAGGTCAGACCACAAACTGCAGCAAGTGATCGATGTTACAAAGCAGTTTTCCAATGATATCGACATGAAGTTTAGACTAGATGAATGCAGAACGGTGCATTCAACGAGAGGTGAATTGGGGTCTGCAGATAGTTAAGAAATGCCTAAGGACTGCCTAAGGGCAGAAAGCGTTGAGCACATTACTGGTGGTTGTCGCTTGATGGTTTAGGGAGAATATACGTGCAGACAAAATGATGTGGCGGTCATGAAACAATCTGTATTGCCGAGAAATTCCGAAGCGATAGTGTCGCAGTGAGAAGGGAACGGTTTAATTTGTGAAAAAATAACGACTAGGTCTTTTACCGCGACAACGCCCCTGCCCATTCCTTGCAGCTTATTATGCAGTTTCTGGTCAAACACTGTCTTACACAACTTCGGCAGCCCCCATACAGTCCTAACCTGATGATTTCCATTTGTTTTCCAAACTGAAGTATACTTTGAAGGGAGAACGATTTCCAGCTGCAGAAGAAATAAAACAAAATGCGACGAAACAGCTGTAAGATATTCCGAAAGGTAACTTTAAGGAGTGCTCGAGAAAGAGGAGGATCGCTGGAAGAAGTTTATGGTTTCCAAAGGAGAGTATTTTGAATCGGATATCGAAGCCTTTGACGACAATTAACCCTTACTCCTGGTACACTATTAGATCGGATACTTTTCAGACAGACCAAGTATAGTTCTGGATAGGCCGCACTAGCAGGATTGTTTAACGTTTTTGTTCTTATTTACGTTTATATTTAGTTTTTATAGTCTACCCTCGTTTCCTTGAAAATTTTTCAACTTTTATAAAATTGCCTGAAAATTCTAGAATATTTTGAAATATTTTAAAATGTTTTGGGATTTTCTAGATTTTCATTGCCAACAAATGTATCTCCTTTTCCTGGATACGGCAGTGTACTTTATGCCACTGTTAGCCTTATGTGGAAACGTACATTGTTATCATGTTTGTCAAAAAAGCAAAATCTTTCCACTGCGCAATAACATGTCACCAATCTCCATTATTTGTGCGACTTACGTACGAAAGAAAAATACTGGCTGAATACAGATAATTTAGGACCAATGAGATTGCGCCAAGTGTCTCTAACACTGCAAAATATTGAAGAATATCCATGAGTTAGTCTCTAATAGAAATATCCATAAGTGGGTTTCCTTCATGCTAAAGAAAATGAGAATGTTGATTTGTGTCCTGTTCTTCATCTCAGTGCTATTTCTTGATCCTATAGGTGAATTTAAATATATTTATGACTTGAAGGGCATCATCAATACAAAATATTTACTGATTCGCTATTTATTCAGCTGATACGATAATTAATTTTCTACTTATGTTTCCTTTTTGCAGAATTAGCTTATCCACATAAAGATGATGCAGTTTTTCACTCTCCCATTCAAATTTATAACATTGATTGTCGCGGAACTTTAACAACTCCACATACAGCTTTCCCTTTGATAGGAGACTCTCATTATGTAGGAACAGATGAAAAACATGAGTACATCATTGGAGTATTCCTGCGAAATGTCCATTACATGTTGCCACTAATGGCTCGTAGAGCGGATCTTGGTAATGAATATGGAAGAGTGAAAATACAGATAAATGGCGACATTGCCAGCAATATTGTGCCAATATCTGATGAGGATCCTCTTAATAGTATTTTTGGTAAGGTGGTTAAACCAAGAAACATTTCTCCGGCCGAGTTTCACTTCTAACTCAATAAGTATAGGGTAGAGTGTTTATCACTGGGTCACTGTAGACAGTGAGGCTTTTTAATTATGCGAAAAATGGGCGAAGCAGTTCGTTTTAAACTGCAGAAAGAAATTAAATGGTTGCGAACACTTTGTATGAATACTTGAGTGACCTGCATACATGAATAAGAAAGATAAACGAAAAAGAACTGTTTTTGAGATATTGCTGAAATAACCTTAGCTTTGGTAAGTATGTGCACAGAAATAGGTCACTTCAAAATATGTATGATTATAAAGCCAACCTTTCAGCAAAAATAAGTTTTCAAAAAGTCCTTTCTGAAAACGAAATATTTTTTTGCTACTAAGTTTTACGGTTTTGAATGTATTTACACATTAAAATTACAATCATCGAATTGCAACCACTGAGCAAGAGTGAACCAATTTTAAAGATGTATGCACCAACGTCTACTAATATTTTCGTCACCCAAGAAATGTAACCTGGTTATTAAAGTAATTTCCTTTTATTATTATGATATAAATCAATTATTTTGAATATTTTTTTCTACGATTCGGTGAAGAGTTAACTTTTTGAACATCATACAGAATACAATTTTTTTCTGCACCTCCAAAACAGTGTTTCAAAATGATATAATATTTACTTTCTTCAGCAAATTTAATTCAATTCTTTCAGGGCCGATTCGACCTACCGTTATTAGATTCCTCTCCTTAATTACCTTTCTTTATTCACTACATTGCGTTCCACCATCTTTTAAACTATGAATTGAGTAGCCCAATCGCTGGCTTACAAAATCGGAAAATTTCTCTTCGCTTTAGAAAACACCACTTGACTTAATCAATTTGTCTAATGTTATTTTGAAGACGCTTCGGCAAAGCAAGTAAATCACTGGTAATTTGTGCCATCAGAGGCTGATGTGTTTGGCTTGGCGTGCCAGAGATGGCGCTTGGACATAAGTTTAGTGCCTCAGCCAATCAGAATCGCCGTTACAACAGAAATACGCAGGAACTAGACTTCGTTGCAAACAGGATATACGATTAGCTTACCATATAGTCCTCATATAAATAAAACTGCTACCTGATCAATTTATTCAATATAAATAATTTAAGAGAGTTCAGGCTGAATTGAATCATTGCCAAGAGTGCGAAATTTCAATTAAACCCAAAGACGTTTGCAGAAGAAGAGCTCCAAGTAGGTGGTGGTGGTGGTGTTGAATGTGAGGGTGGTGGTGAAGAATGAAGATGGTTAGAGTGGTGGAAGGAAAGGATAACAAAGAGACTTTGGTTGAATGTATACTGAAAGGAACGTTGCTCGTCAAAGAGTCGTAACTACGGAGATTGTGCTGAACATTCAACTAACTCATTGCTATAAATAGAAAAGTAGGGAAAGTCGTTGATTAGGATTGATTGAGCTTTAATCACATCAACATGGATTTCATCAAGCGGAATGATGCCTTGCGTCAAATTGCTTAAACGAGCAATGAGATTCGGTGGAAGCATCGATTGCTAAAAAGGAGTGAAGCCGATGACGAAAGTATGCTGAACGAAACGCTCAAGCCTATAGTGAAACCACTACAGAAACAAGTGAACATCACTAAATGTTTGACCAATAAAGAAGTGAATCAAGTGTTGCCCGAACCAAAATCTCAAATTGAGCAATCACCGCCTGAAGTATAAGTCAAAGTTCTACAATTTCTACGTAAAGAAATTAAACAAGAGGACGGCAATGACAACGAATCAATTATGACCCCTGATGAAGATTAAGAAGAGGCCTTATAGCAGCTAGATATAAGAATGGTTGTAGGAGATGCTGCGACAGAGTCTGTTGATAGTTATCAGTGGCTCAACAACAAATTTCTCCGGATGCTTCGTCAAAATCTTAAACAATATTTTGATATGCTACACGTAGACAAAATGCTTTCATGGCCTTCTCGAATTGTTATTTAGGCAGGCACCTGAGGAGTCTTACTTAGCCTCAAAATCTCAAACTAACTGAAATTTCACAGTACCTAATAGGAAATATACCTGTGGAACTCACTCGGCTCAACCCGTGTAAAAAATTATCAATTATTTAAGCAATTTAAAAAAATTAAGAGTGTAGATATTCACAAATGAATAGTCTACATTTTTATTTCACAAATCAACAAGAAATGTTTATTTATGACCGTTTGATAATACATTTTCCAAATAGACAACTATTATCAATTATCCGAACAATATTTTTCAACGAGTTCAAAGTTTGACTACTTTTCAAGGAATACGCTTAGTTTTCTTCATGAATTCGCTACGAATGTCCTTGCGATGACCCTTCGCTAGGATACTCTCCAAATGGACAAAAAATGTTGATTATTTAGACATAATTCTATTTATGATACTTTTGTTTCTTATAAAAATTGTTTGAATATTTAATAATTCTTGATAGTTTGTACATCGTCATAATAAAAAATTGTCAGAAGTTTATTTTTTTTTTCGATTTCATAAACAAAAAATGGACGCAGTCTTCAAGAAATTACCTATCTCTGAATATGTTTATCAATATTGTTCAAGCGATTAACAAATACGGTTGATTCAGAAAGTCATAGCGAAGACATTCCTAGTTGACTCTTTTAATTAATTGAGCCCATTCGTTAACAAATGGCCAAACTGTGAATTTGGTTGCGAAAATTGTTTAAGACATTTAAAATTCTTGTGAATTTTCGAAGTATAATAGCATCTTAATAAAACATTAATTTTTCTATATTTTGCACAAAGGCTTTGGATTTAAATGAGATGAATACTGTTATCATAACTATGACAACAATGTCATATATTTAAAGTATTTGTGCGATTTACGTACTAAAGAAAAAGATTATTTGAATACAGATAATTAGCAAAGACAAATGAGATTGCGGAAAGTGTCTGATACACTGGAACACAGTGAAGAATATTCACTAGTTAGTCTCTCGTAGAAACTTCTTAATAAGTGGGTTTCCTTTATGCCAAAAGAATGAGAATTGTGATTCGTATTGGGGCCCCCTAGTGCCACGACTGGGGGTGGCAGGATGCAAGCCGGTGGTGGTGAGCTGCGTGATGGACAGACGAATCTCACTGAAATACCCAAAATGGCTACTGTCCAGCCAGAACATCGGAAAGAAGTGATAAGCGTGGATAGTGATGCTTAAAACCTCTGGTTATGACGGGAAGAACTCTTTGAGGAGACGGAAGGATTTGTCATTGCCATACAGGACAGGGTGATCAAGATGAGGAGTTACCAGAAACACAGCCTCAGTATGGCGGCAGTGTTTGACAGATACAGCTTTTGTGGAAATGCTCACAAAAACATCGAACACATCATTGATGGCTGTACGATACTTGCCTCGCAAGAAAACACGCTCATACAAAATGATGTTGATGGTATCATTCACCCACAAAATTGCCCTGAACACTGACTGGGAACGCTATATTCCAATCAGAGAAATTAGTCTGCATAATAATAGTCACTATTGCTTCGCCCATCTGTCTCATAATTTAAAAGTCCAAGAGTCCACAGGGATCCAGTGGTAACCACTCTATCCTATACTTGTTGAATTAGAAGTGAAACTTGGCAGGAAAAAAGTTTCGTGGTTCATTCTTTTTGCCGAAAATACTATTCGCAGGATCCTCAGCCGACATTGGGACGATCTTGCTGGCAATGTTGCCTTTTATCCGTATTTCAACTGTTCCATATTGCTGACCAAGATCCGCTCTACGAGCCATTAGGGGCAGCAAGTAATGGACATTTCTTAGAAATACTGCAATGACATCCTCGTGTTTTTCATGTGTACCTTCGTAATAAGATTCTTCCACCAAAGGAAAAGCTATATATGGAGTTGTCAAAGTTCCGCGACAATTATTGTTATAAATTTTAATGGAAGAGTGAAAAACTGCATCCTCTTTATGTGGATAAACTAATTCTGCAACAAGAAAACATGAGTAGAAAATTAATTATTTCATTAGCTGACTGAATAGCGAATTAGTATACATTTTGAATTAATAATAGGCTTTGAGTCATTAATATTCTTATCTTTCCTATAGGATTAGAGAAAGGTACTAAGATGAAGCACAAAACTCAAATGAAAATTCTCATTTTCTTGGCATAAAGGGAGCCCACGCATGAAAATTTCTGCCAGAGACTAACTAGTAACTATTCTTTAATATGTTTCAGTGTATCAGACACTTGTAGAAATTCTATTGTTTCTTCCAAATTATCTGTACTCAAAAAATTTTTTTTCGTTCGTACGTAAATCGCACAAATACTTTTTATATACGACACTGTAAAGCGTAATTTAAAAGGAATATAAACACGTCATTGTACAGTAGAAAGATGAATAGTTTTTGACAAACATGATAAAGTTGTATGTTTTCACATATACCTAATAGTGGCAAAAGGTTACTCCCATATCTAGAAAAAGTAAATATATTTGTTGGTGCCAAAAATCTAGAACATACGGGATCGTTTTAGAAAATTTCAGAATATTTCAGAATATTCAGTTCACAAATTCCACCAAAGAACATCATAATTGATAGGGTTTTTAAAATTAGATAATAAAAACTATAAATCTGCACGAAAAAATGGGCGTAAACATGCCAGGAAATGGCTCAATCGCGCAAACACTATATTTTCAAAAAGCCATCCAACGATCCCTGCTTGCTTACCGCTGACAGATACCCCCTCTCGTACTTCACAAGCCTCACAGCTATCCCTCTAGCTACCTTTAAGAGACTATCACTCAGGAAATTTTTTATAATTTTTGGCTCAAATTTTCAGGAAGAGCGTATCACGGATTTCCCGGGAAATATAGGTACAAACCTAGAACCCTCGATTGTCTAATGGTTTCAGAATACATGATAATAATGATGGTCATTAAGTGACCTATCTTCTATACATAGATGACCCAAAGCTATAAGCTACGTCAGACTACAAACTGCAGCAAGTGATCGATGTTACAAAGCAGTCTTCCAATGATATCGACATGAAGTTCGGAATAGATCAATGCACAACAGTGCATTCAACAAGAGGAGAAGTAGGATCTGCAGATAGTTAAGGAATGCCTAAGGACTGCCTTTACCACATGACTCAGATTGGTTCTGAAGACTTCTCTCAACTCGCCAAACAAGATCTGGGCAATAACCACCTTTTCCATCCCTGTCCTCACCGACTCCTTTGGGCTTATCAGATGTTCAAACACCGACCTTGAAAGTTTAAACCGAATTATCTGCGTGAAAAATACAAAGCACCTGATGTATCTTAGTAGAGGGGTGCGGGCTTTGTAAATTTCAAAAAACTGTGTAAGTCACAAGTCATACAGTTGCGAGATTATTTCAACAGCAAGCAAGATCTTGCGTTCTATGACACCGTCTACAAAGCGGATCTTGATTACACGCCGTTGAATTTGTCCTCAGAGGAGGCTTTAGATACAAAAGCAGAAACCATGAAGGAATAAGAAACGCA
This sequence comes from Andricus grossulariae, assembly GCA_011634705.1. NCBI lineage: Eukaryota > Metazoa > Arthropoda > Insecta > Hymenoptera > Cynipidae > Andricus > Andricus grossulariae. The sequence continues at coordinate 5,446 of JAABKJ010003577.1, read as the reverse complement.
ATAGAGACAAGAAGCCATCTACGGCAAGCACCCTAAATTGTCAGATCACCATGAAGTGTATAGTGAGGCATCCAATATTCGGCTGAAAAAGAAGGTCCCATTTTCAGAAACGGGGGGACTTGTTACTTCAGTTTAGGATAGGATTTTCAGCACTAAAAATTATCGCAAACACCTGTTACATCAAAACGTGTTTGACAGGTGCTGATTATGTATAGATACCAACGAATCAATTGAGCACATCATTGGTGTTTGCCGCGTAATGGTTCAGGGAACATACGCGCGCAGACACAATGATGTGACGGTCATGACACATAAACAACTTGCTTTGAACCTAGGTCTATTAACAGAATGGATGGATTCCTATCTAGAAATTCCAGTGCCCGTTTTAGAAAACAAAGATTACATCCTATATAAGGATTTTGCTATCCAGACGGATCATTGTATGCAAGCCAATCGTCTCGATATCGTGATGCGAAAAAAGAAAGGTGGAAGAGTCTAAATCATCGAATTTGCTTGTCCAGTTAACCGGGATTTGCAAGCAGCCTATACCAGCAAGATCCATAAGTATAGCAGTTTTTACGCAAGATGCGCCAAACATCTTGAATACTTAGAAGTCAATAGGGTGCCTGTAGAAGTTCAGAAGACGGTTTTATTGAATACCTATCAGATTGTAAGAAGCTTCCTAGACCATCAAGAAGCAAGCGAATAAAAACCTATTGAGTGACAGATGGTAGCCCTGAGAAAGGATCCAGAGGTGACTATTGTGACTTTTATCGCGCCTGTCCGCTTCGTAAGGATAATAGTGGTAAAAGACAAATTATGAATTACACCATGCTCCTGATTTAGTGATATCTACAACATCATTCTAAAAGATTTTAAACATCGTGTTAAATTAATTTTGTGATATCCTTCTCTCATCAGGCACTTGACTTAGTCCGTTGCCTATGATTAAAATCCGGGTTCCCCCGAGAACAAGTTTATAGATACCAAATTTGTGGGTTATCAGATGCAATGTCGGATCCAAAAGCAGGAAGCTTAATTTTTTATTTGAGACATTTTTTCTACAATAAAATTAGATAATTTAGACAAATCCTTTCATGGGTATTAATAAAAATCTAATAACAAGCTAATCTAGGGCTAGTCAGCCGGTTATAATTGAAGACAAATTATTCTTTAGGATTGGCATTATATAGCTTATTGAAATCCAGAACTTTAGTTTAGAATGTAGAAAAATTAATTCTTTATCAGGTCTATTCAAAATCGTATTCTATTTGGCAATTGTTTGAACACTTTTTATAAACAAATCCATAATTTGGATATTTTTCAAGAAATAGTGTAAGCCAAACATTTACTTTGCAACAGAATAATGTTTCGTCTCTTGCTCCGGTCTACCCTAGTTTTCTTGAATATTTACTTTTATGAAATAGCCTGAATATTCTGGAATATTTTAAAATTTTCTAAAATGTTTTGAGATGTTCTATATTTTCGTTACCGACAAGTGTATTTCCTTTTTCTAGATACGTCAGTGTACTTTCTGCCACTATTAGATATATGTCTAAACTTACGACGTTATCATGTTTGTCCAAAAAGCATTATCTTTCTACTGAGCAACAACATGTCATAAACCTGAAATAATTATGCGACTTACGTACGAAAGAAAAAGATTATTTCAATACAAATTATTTAAAAGGACCAATGAGATTGCGACAAGTGTCTGAAACTGAAGAATATCTATTAGTAAGTCTCTAATAGAAGTTTTCATAAGTGGGTTTCCTTCATGCTAAGCAAATGAGAATGTTGATTTGTGTTCTGTGCTTGATCTTGGTGCTTTTTCCTAATCCTATAGGTAAATACAAGAATATTTATTACTTAAAGCGCCTTATTAGTTGAAAATACTCACTAATTCTTTATTTATTCAACTAATACAGTAATTAATTCTCTACTTTGTTTTCTGGTTGCAGCATTAGGTTATCCGCATAAAGACGATGCAGTTTTTCATTCTCCGATTCAAATTTATAATATTAATAATCGCGGAACTTCAACATTTCCACATGTACCTTTCCCTTTAGTGGAAGACTCTTATTTTGTAGGAACAGATGAAAAACACGAGTACGTAATTGGAGTATTCCTACAACATTTCTATTATATGGTGCCATTCATGGCTCGCAGAGCGGATCTTGGTAATCAATATGGAAGAGTGAAAATACGGATAAAGGGCAACGTTGCCAGCGAGATAGTACCAATATCGATGGAGGATCCTGTGAATGGTCTTTTCGGAAAGGAGGGCGTACCACGAAACATTATTCCGGCAGATTTTCATTATTAATTCAACAGGTATAGGATAGAGTGGTCATCACTGAGTCGTTCTGGACATTGGGACTTTTTGATTATGGGAAAAATGGGCGAAGAAATTCCTTTCAAACTGCAGAAATAAATAAATTTTCTGCGAGCACACGTTGTCTGAAAACTTGATTGACCAAATTCCATTAATAAAAAGCTGCCCGTGTGTCGTTTTTCATCTTTTGTCCATTCATTTCTTCATAGCTTGTGTCGTTTGTCCTGAAATATTTTTTTTTTTTGCTTTTAAAATTAATTTTTCACGATTGAAACCAAAACTACGCGTTCCACCTAAAAATGAGTATAACGAAATGTGTAGCTCTTTTTGCGTGAACAACTTTTGTCTAATTATTTCTTTTTGTGAATTGTTTCGTTTGTCCAAAAATTGATTTGCCAAATTTAATTATATTCTTTTGATATATAAAAGATTTTGCTTATGGACGTGCTGTTAGGCCTCAGATCCATGTTAAGGTAAAAATGAAATCAAATGAAATGTTTTGATGTATTTCTGAGTAGGTTTCAGTCAGAGAATAGTAAAATCTGGGTATTCTAAGTATGATTTTTGTGGACATTGGAAATCAAATATGGTGGCCTGTTCAGTGTGTATTGAGTCGATCACGAGAGGTGTCGCTGTCTCACTTTCTTGTGGAAAGTTTGGTGCTTTGGCGCACCTGAATTGCCTCAACCTGCCGAGCAAAGATGTCTCCAGAATTAAAAAAAAAGGAGAAGGCTTGGTATTTTTCAAGCTAATCAGTAACCACCATATCGGAAAATTCTTTACATTCTCGGCATGTCCGAAAACCACCTAACACTTCCTCAATAGCTGTTGATATTGGAAGTAACTCAGGAACGGCGTCAAGGGTTCTGGTATCTGGAGTCGAGGCAGCTATTGTCGCATATTAAAGCTCTGTTTGAAGCATTCAAGTATGATCAGGCCACCTGCAATAAATCTCTTGACACGTCTATTGAGGGAATGAAGGATGATATTATCAATGACGCTAAGCGCATTTCTATATTAGATGAAACAACTGCATGAAATGTGTCTGACGTCAACAAAATTCTTGCATCGTCAAAGAATTTGCAGGCTAGACATTCTATGCTGGAATCAAAAGTGGAAGCCTCAACGAAGCCAAGCTGCGTTGGATCTGAGAGGAAACAACAAAATAAAATACCTGTAGATTGCTGGGTGCAAGATTTTTTGCCGTAAACCTGATGGTGCGCCGAGAATTTTTCCTGCCCAGGTTCGGGATTTGGATGCTAGACGATCATTTCGACGTAAGAAGAACATATTTCCTATTGAAATCGTGGGAAATACTTATGACTATTTATTTTATAACTCTGCATATTTTATATTTTTTTGATGCTGTCATTAGAAAATTGGCAATTATTATAGACTTTATCCTTTTCATTTCGAAAGGGCTCCACTTGCGAACGTTAGATTACTTAATTTTTCTTCTAATTCTCCTGCTATGCTTACTTAGTATATTAATTCACGTTGCCGATAAGATTACGACGTTATGGCCAGGAAAAATTTTTACTTCTGATCTGTTATTCTTGCTTAGGTATATTCCTTGTTTAGATATATTTACACTCATTGTTGTTATGGAGCTAAGTTTATTCTCAGTTTGTTATGGATATTTTAAATATTTGCCATTTTTATGCCCAGTCTCTCTTGGCTCACATTCATGAATTCCGACATTTTTTTAGCTCTTGTTCGTACCATATTATAGCAGTCTTAGAGACATGGCTAACCTCGAATCACCCATCAAGTGTAGTTGCACTTGAAAATTACGTTCTCTTTCAAAGAGATAGAGAGTAGCGAAGAGGGAGTGGTGTTTGTCTGTATGTGCGTGATAGTCTTAGGGGGTCTGATTGGGAGTCAGCTCGGCCTTTTATTATCCTACTGCTGAATTTATTTTTGTTGCGGTCACGGTAGCGAGGGACTCTGTTCTGATAAAAGTCATTTATAAACCTCCAAATGCCTATTTTGGAACCGAACTTGAATCAGTAATTTTCACCCATGTACCTAACTTCAATAATATTATTCTTACCGGTGATTTTAATACTAATTTGGATGCGATCTGCAATCATACTAAATATTCAACAACTATGATACAGTCTGCTGGGTTATCTATTGTTCCACATCATTCCACCCAACACACTTATCATTCCAGTTCCCGAATAGATTTATTGATAGTAGATGATCTTGATAAGCTGAATGCTTATAGCCGGCATCCTATTCCATTTCTATCTGATGACGATCTTATCAATATTGAATACAAGTATATCTGTACCCAATCCACAAACCGTAATCAAACCCAAATGAGAAATCTTGCATGTGTAGATGAGTTTAAGTTTCAGGAGCACTTAATGACCTATGATTGGGAAAAACTACTAAGAATTAAAGAAATTAATGGGTAATTAAATCTTTTATGCTATTATTTAATTTCTTTGTTCGATCAGTTTGCGCCTTTGCATGTTCCACATAAACACAAAAATACAGCTCCTTGGATCACAGTTGAAATAGAAAATCTTATGAATCTTGTGAATCTATAAAGAACAAGAATAAAAATGAAAATATCTGGCGCCTACTCAGACGCTTATATCTAATTCCACCTAAGAATGAAGCCTCAGCTCGTACTTCCCCATCTAATGATTTATTGAAAGCATTCATAAATCTACCATACTTTAACCCCCCAAACTCTGATATACCCCTTATAGCGGTTTAGGCAAGCTCGACTTTTCGAGATATTGATTTCTTTTTTTTAGACATAACACCAGAAGTTCTTTTCGAGAAACTGATCGAAATCAAAACTAACGCTTTAGGAATCGATGGTATATCTATAAAGATGATTCAACTAGCGATTTCTGTTATTTTTCCCATACTGATTCACATTTATAACTCTTCCCTTCAGGTGGGACTTTTTCCGGATTAATGGAAAAAAGCGCTGATTCGCCCTATACCTAAGGTTTCTAGTCCCTCTTGTCCCAATGATTTCCGGCCTGTTTCGATACTTTGTGCTATGACTAAGCCGCTAGAACGTATTGTGCATTCGCAACTTACGAGTTACCTAGATGCAAATAGGCTACTCGATCCGCTACAATCGGG
>JAABKJ010003576.1:0-25770 GCA_011634705.1 Andricus grossulariae | reverse complement strand
TTTTTTTCAGGTTAAAAATTAATTTGTTGCTCTCAAACATTAATTAATTATAAAATTTCAATGAAACCTCGTCAGAAGATATAGTATCCTTGTCGAAATGTTATACTAACAAAAATAATTAACATAATGAGCATAGAATCTTTTATGGACGGAATAAAACAATTTTAAATCAAAATTTAAACATTTAAAATTAATTTATTTCAAACAAAAAAGATGAGTTTTCTACCATAAAAGATGAATTAAAAAAAAAAATTTCAACAAAATAGTTGAATTTTTAAACAAATAAATAAATTCACAACTAGAATGACGAATATTCTAAAAAAGACATTTTGAACCAAATATTTGAATTTTCGACCAAAAATATTTATTTGTAACCCAGAAGACTTTTTAAACAAATACATGAATTTTTAACAAAATAATTACATTTTCAAACGAAATAATTAAATGTTCAACACAATAGTTGCATTTTAAGCAAAGTAATACATTCTCAACTAAAATCATGAATCTTCTAAAAAAAAGGCATTTTTAACCAAATGGTTCAATTTTCGACCAAAAAGATGAACTTTCACCAAGAAGACTAATTTTCTACCAAAAAAATATGAATTTTCAACCCAAAAGGAAGAATCGTCTGTCCAAATAGACGAATTTCAACAAAACAGTTGAATTTTCGACAAAAAAAGATTACTTCTTAACCAAATACTTGAAATTTTAACAAAATAATTAAATTTTCAATAAAATAGTTGAAATTTTAACCAGATAACAAGGAATTGAACTTTCAAAAAAATTATTACATTTTTAACAAAATAGTTAAATTTTCAACCTACAAAAAGATGAGTTTTTCATAAAAAAAGCGAATTTTAAACAAGAAGATTAATTTTCTACTAAAAGTACGAATTTAAAAAAAAAATGAATTTTCACAGAAATAGTGGACTTTTCAACTGAAAAAGATAAATTTATGAACAGAAATTGAGAAGATAATTTACAGTAAAAAAGATTAATTTTGAAACAAGAAAAAAGACGTATTTTCAACAAAATAGTTTAATTTTTAACTCATAAGATGAATTTTCCAACCAAAAAGACTAATTTTTAACAAATAAAGATTTTTCAGTCAGGAAAGAACAAAAAGTTTATACAAATTGTTAAACTTTCAAGCCAAAACACAAATTTCGGTAAAAAAGTTGAATTTTCATCAAAAAAGTTAATTTTCAACCAAACAGTTGCTTTTTTAACGAAAAAAGAAGAAATATCAACCAAGAAGAGTAGTATCGTACTAAAAAAGGTGATTTTTTAACTCAAAAAGATAAATACTCAACAAAAACTAAAGAAACGAATTTTCAACAAATAGTTAAATTTTTAATCAAAGAGACGAACCTTCAACCAAAAAAAATTTTTTTTAACAAAGTGGTTCAGCTTTTACCCAAGTACTTGAATTTTCAATTAAAAAAAGTCAATTTTCAACCAAAAATGCAATAGTTTATTGTCAACTAAAATTATGAATCTTTGACTAAAATCTTTCTGAATTTTTTAGTTGAGAGAAAAATAATTTAAAAAAAAATTTCAACCAAAAAGATGAATTTAAAATTAAAATATGAATCTTCAACAAAAAAATCATTTTTTAGCAAAGCGTTTCAACCTTCAACCAAGTAATTTAATTTGCAATTCAAAAATATGTATTCTCAACGAATAATGTAGGAGGACAAATTTCAACCAAAAAATAGTTTAATTTTTAATTAAAAAAAAAAACAGTTGAATTCTACTAAACAAGCCGAATTTTTAAACAAAATAGTTAAATCCTCGACCAAAGAAGACTAATTTTCAACCAAAAAGTTGCATTTCTACTAAAAAAGATTACATTTTTACCAAAACAGATAAATTTTGAAACTGAAAAGAGGAATTTAAAAAAAGAATTTGAATTTTGATCCAAAAAAGATTGGAATTGTTCGCAAAACTAACCGGTCCAGAACGAGCTGGAAAATTATGAAAAATTCCGTAACGGTAGACAGTTCAAAAAGGATTTCAATTGAATTTTCAACACTAAAATATGAATTTTCAATAAAAAAGTTAATTTTCTAGAAAAAGAAGTTACATTTTCAACCCCCAAAGAGGAATTTTCAACAAAACATTTGAATTTTCAACCAAAAAGGATGATTCTTTAACCAATTTTTTTATTTGCAACCAAATAATAAAAATAAAAAAATATAAATACAAGGCAAATAAATTACTAACAAGAATATTATATCAAGGTGGACGCAAACTTCATTTAAAAAATTCCCTAACTTTTCGCTGACCAATTTCTTATTTTCCCTGAATATTAATATTCATAGGCCAGAATTTGAATCTCTTAATATTTTTAACACAGAATTTTTCATAACCGGAATGAAATAATTTCAAATTAGAATCCTGCCCACCATATCTCACTATGATCTTTTATGTATTTTGGCCCACTAAACACGAAAATCACACTCACAAATTTTTTATGGAAGCGTTTTCGAAATATCAATTTTCAAATTTTTTGTTATTTTCAGAGTTATTCCGACGTTTTTGAGTATACCTCTAGTTCTAATTGACCGATGATAGAGATTTTAATAATTTGGCTAATATTTGCGATTTCTACTCTTCCCAGGACGATATGTGAGTTATCGACCTCGTTTTTTGCCAAAAAATACAACTTGTCCAAATTATTAAAATCGGTAGAATCTGAACTACTGTGCCGATATAAAAAGTTTAGAATAGAGAAATGTAGAGGATTAAGTTGCCTTCAATGTGAGTTTTCGTTTGGAGAAATCGGTCAATTAGAACTCGAGATATAGTCAAAAACGTCAGAACTCTGAAAATTGAAAACAAATTTGAACATTGATATCTTAAAAAAGCTTCCATAACAAAATTTGGTTGGGTGATTTTCGTGTTTAGTGGTCCAAAATGCAAAAAAAATCATATTGAGATGTGGTGGGCAGAACATTTTTTTAATTTTATAAACTAGTGTTATAGAAATTCCCTGACTTGCAATATTTTGACAAAATCCCTGTTTTTTCCCTGACCAATAAAATTCCCTTACTTTTCCCCGATTTTCAGGTATTCCCTGGCCTACGGCAACCCTGATACATTTTGATAAAAAATAAATGTTCAGCAATTGTCGAATAAAAATAAAAGATTGGGTATCTCAAAAAGCGGGTAAATTTGAGATATTTTATTAATCGTTTTAATTCAAAATTAGTAGCGATTTTATAAAACAATTTTGCTGTCTAATATTATTTTTAGCAATTAATTGTTCCACTTTCAAAATTTGGAAACAACCACGAACGAAACTCATGCACAATGTTTAGAGTTCCATGCTTCTGTACGTTCGTCTGTAATGAGGCAAGTTTCCTCAACCGCGACAATAACCGGATTAGATTAGCTTTAAATGTTCCCCCGACTGTGCGACGAGCCAGATAGGAGTCACCAGAAACATGTTACGATTTTATGAACTCTGCCACTAGCGAGGAATTCTGAGGGGAATTCCCATTTAAACCATAATTATTAATTAATAATTATCTCGATAAACTGTATACGGATTAAAAATGACTGAAAGGAAAACATAATGAACTTCCGGAAATTACTTTTCTTTCAAAGTACACAGAGTCATAAAAGAAACAAATGTTTTTTTTTTTGTCACGTGAGTAGTTATTCACTCTGGTAGTGATGTCAGTTTGCAAAGAAGAATGAATAACAATTTATTCACGACTGTTTCACACCCACTTAGATCAAAAGCACTTCTGAAAGTGCAATTTTACAAAGTACTCGTATTTCTCAAACAAAAAGTATGCGAAGTATATACTACAGATGCTGGAAAATTAAAAATTACATTTTTAATAACGTGGCATTTTATAGTCGTTTGTTGTGAGGAACTTAAATTTATATTTGGAAATAGTAATTTACACGTGGGATGAACTTTATTCATCTTTTCGATGGCGGGATAAATTGTAGAAAATCCTGTAAATTACTTGGAGAATTAAAAAATGTATATAATTAATGTTGTTCCTACTTTTTTCTTATTTATTAATACTGAAAAAGAAGACTGACCAATTTTAGTTTATATATCTTTTTACCAACATTGCGATAACGAAATGTGACGAAGGTGTTCAGTATATTTTTATATTCTATACTACACTTATCCTAATTATTGCTAAAATTAGGATGAAAACAGTGGGAGCTGATACTATTGCTATCAAAGTACCTTTCATATGTACGAATATTATATTTATAACAAACATACAACAAAGCTTTTAAATACATCATTCACTACACATAAACATTCTTAGTAAATATAAATGTAAACCTTAATTTTTACTGATTAAAAATATTAAGGATTCCTAATTTTTTCATTTTTCAACATTTCAACACTGAAAAAAATAATATAAGCTGTCTATCGATATCCGCAGATTACTTCACTCATAGATAAAACATAACTAAAATAAATAATGTTATTTTTATTTGAGACAACTTCACACTTTATCAGATGGATATTCTTTTTTTCTTAAATTTATGAACATTTTGTTTCTAAATTGAGAAACCACTGATGTCAAACTTCAGACATTCGCGATAAATGAATTTTCAAAAATATTTTAATACTGCAGCAATTCAACAAATCAGTTGAATTTTCAACAACAAAAGTCAGATTAATTTTCTACCGAAAAAGATGAATTTTCAATCCAAAGAGATAAATTTCAACAAAAAAGTGCAGTTTTCAAGCTAAAATTCGAATGGTTTAGAAAGGATTTGACCTTTAGACCGGAAAAAAAATTAATTTTCAACAAAAAAGTTAATTTTCAACCAAGTAAGATGAATTTTCAACAAAAAAGTTGCATTTTTAACAAAATCGTTCAATTTTCAAACGGCAAAGATGAACCTTCAACCAAAAAAGATTACTTTTCTACCAAAAGGGTGAATTTTCTATCCAGGAAGACAAATATTTAAAAAAAAGTTGAATTTTTGATCAATTTAAATTGAATTTTTAAGAAAATAGTTGAATATTCAATAAAAAATGATTAATCGTCTACTAAAAGAGATGAATTTTTGCCAAAAAATACTAATTTTTAACAAAAGAATTGAGTTGTAAAGTTAAAAAGTCGAATGGTTTATTAAAGATTTTACTTTTAAACTCAAAAAAATCAATTTTGAACAAAACAGTTAAATTTCAACCAACAAAGATTGCTTTTCTGCCAAAAGATGAATTTTTGACTAAAAAAGATTAAAAGCTTGAAAGCAAATGGTTGCATTTTCAATAAAATAATGAAATTTTCATCAAAATAGTAATATTTTGAATCAAGAAAGATTAATTCTGAACCAAACATATAATAGTAGACTTTTTAATTTAAAAAATTCACTTTTAACCAAAATATATGATTTTGCTGCCAAAAGATGAATTTTCAATCCAAAAGGACGAAGTTTCTATCCAAAAATACGAATGATCAACAAAAGAGTGGAATTTTAGCAAGAAAAAAATTAATTTTCAAGAAAATAGTAGAATTTTGAACTAAAAGAGATGACTTTTGAACCAAAAATAGAATAGTAGACTTATCAATCAAAAAAGAAGACTCATGTTAAGCTAAACAGGCGATTTTTTTAAAAGGCAGTTGAATTTTCAACCCAAAAATTTAAATTTTCAACAAAAGTTAGTTTTAAACTAAGAAAGATGACTTTTCTACCAAAAAGATGAACTTTCAATCCAAAGGGACGAACTTTTGATCAAAAAATATGAATGTTCAACAAAACAGTTACATTTTTTACAAAAAAAAAAGATTACTTTTCAACCAAATATTTGAATTTTCAACAAAATAATTAAATTCTATAAAGAAGGGGAAAAGGGAAACTTTTTAATTTTGAACGCTAACTTCGACTTACTTTGGAAGCGTCTAAAAATAAATTCCACAATTTTAATCTGAAATTAAACTTGTCCATTTATCTTTAAAACTGATTAATGAGCAATAGTTCCTGGTGAATAAAATTCCCTTTTTTTCTCTTTTCCCCTGTCCGATCGATAACTTTTTTTTTGTAGTAGACTTTACTTGTATCTACAGACGCTAAAAAATTGAAAAGAAGATTATATTAAAGACACGAACACATTTTTTTCTAGTTCCATGATAAATTAGAGAATATCATGTAATTGATCTTGCAAAATCGTTTTTTTTAATCGTTTACTATGTCCAATAAGGATCAGTGACTAATCCATTTTATCTTGACCAAGGAAGCAGTCAGATTTAGCCTTGTCTTGTCCCTCCAATTACATAGATTGAATAAACTTCCTCGTTGCTCAGAGATTTCAGGGTGAAGCGAAAAAAAAATAAATAAAAAATAAATAAATGAAAAGAAAGAAGATAAAAAAAGATTTTACTGCAACCTGGGAAAACTTTCGACCAGAGCTTCTTCCGTGATCTTTCATTACGTCTTGCCGTTTCCACCGAGTTCAGTGATGGTATGATTGGAAAAGTTCTCAGGTAAGCCCAGACTTCTTCTACCTCGAAAAAAACTTAATATTTTTTCTTTCAGATATCTGAGTAGCCGATTTATGAATCTCGTGTCTTAACTCATCTTCTCTGCTATCCAGAACATAAATTAAAAATTGAAATAAGAATCAAAAATAAACTTATGGGAATCATTCGTACCGTCAGCCGGGGAAACTATGGAACAAAATAAGCGTTTTTTGCGCTTTGTCAAAAACCAAAAACGGGACAATTATCAGGGTCGCTGCAAAATTTTATTTGTAGAATTCCTGGGCTTTTCCCTGATTAGTTGTTAATTTTCTTTGGCTATTAATATTGAAAGAACAAAATTTAAATCTTGTAACATTTTTCACATAGAATATTTTATAAGTGGAATAAAAGAAATTTAAATTTATAAATTTTTAATTTATTATTATCAGGGTTGCGACAGCCTAATTTACTTGAAAAAAGTTAAGAAGTTACCTATTTAAACCGAAAAAGAGATTAAAAGTGACTAATTTCAAAAATAAAAAGTGACTTGAAGTGAATAATATGCATTAATAATGTATCAAATTCCTTTAAATTTAAAAGAATTCATAAGAATTCGATGAATAAGATAAGAACTTCAGGTGAATTTGAACGAATTCAGGATAAATTCATAAGACTTCAAAATAATTTAGGTTAAATTCAAAACGATTCAGATGAATTAGTCGAAATTATACAATTACATTAATTTAATGCCTAAATCATTTCGAAATATTTAAAGAAAATTAAGAAATAGGTATAGACCTGAATTCAAATAATGTTAATTTATTGAAAGAAAAGGGACTAAAGTGATCTTTTTATTATTTTAAAATATGAGCATTGACATTTTTTCAAAATCGCTGACATTTCCCTGACCAGAATAGAATCCCTGAATAGAATCAAACATTAAAAAAATTCTTCCAAAATTTCTTTCTTTTGTCGAAGCACCAAAAAATGATCATTTTGCTGTTAGCGTTAGAGGTGAAAGAAAAAACTAATTTTATTGAACCTCTCTGTTCAAAGACTATAATATAAAATTTGTTTGCAAGTTCTGATTGAACAGCTCGATTGTGGTTTGAAAGCCAACGAGATTTGGATTTAAAAGTGGTGAAAGGGAGATTTAAATGACAGATGCATGTAAGTAAAGCTATTCTTACAAGCAGATTGACGATTAAGAGTGCAATAAAGTACGGTCAAGGCAGTGCTTTATCTATTTACGACCCACCTTTACGCCTTTCAGATAGTACGCACGTACTTCTGCATGATATGAATGGCGATTCGCCTCTCACCGTGGAATTTAAGTACGTCACGTATGTTGTTCCACACCGTGAAACTCGAGATATGAATTTTACCGTTCATTTTATGGTCAGATAGCGACTTCTTTCACATATGACAACTGTTCGTGATTCCAAATTTTACTGAAGCACTGTAGAAAATAAGAATAGTTCACTGAGAGACCCAAGTTTTTCATGTTTCAACACGCAGAAAAATGTTTAGTTGATTTTTAAAAAATTGGGTTGAATCACCCAAATAAATGTATTACTATTTACAATTCGTTTAATTGAAAAATTTTATATTTATATTCAAGGAAAAAGCATTTTTTATTCAAACAAAAGTTGATATGCAGGGGGTTTCTAAATAAAAATTCCTACCTTCCCGACATCGAGACCGTTCCACAACTGAAGTGGTTCATGTCCGTGCTAAGTTTCTAGAATTTTCTTGAAGGGTCTCGATGACGTCACAACATGGTATTGCGCAATATCATCGGGACCCTTCGAGAACATTCTAGAAACTTAGCACGGAAATGAACCATTTCAGCTGTGGAATTGTCCCGATGTTGGTAAGGTAGGAATTTGTATTCAGAACCCCGAATACCTCTCTACTAATAAACTTTTTTTTCTGAGTGATAACTGTAAAGAAACATATTACAGAGGGGATTGTTCCTGAAATATTTGGTAGCGCCTTTTCTTTAGCAACTTTTCTGGTCATTTTTGTGTTAAAACATTTTTTTGGCTAGTTTTGAAAAATCTGTGGCACACTTCAGCATTTTCCACTCATAAATATATCAGAAAAAGATTCAAGAAGATAAAAGATTAAAAATTTGATAAACAACCGAATTAAAAAAGGTTCAGGTTTGAATTTTAAACAAAAAGTATTTTTATCAGTAGATGTATTTTTATCAGTAAATAGATATTGATTCCTTATTCTCCTTATTTTTTCCACTTAAATGCGAACTGAATTGGTAGAACCAAATAAGAAAATCCAAATATTTTTGGTTGAAAGTTCTTCCTTTTATGTTGAAAAAACTACTATTATATTTGTGTTGAAATTTTTTATTTTCTTGACTGAAAAATCTTCTTTTATTGAAAATTCAACTAATTTGTTGAAAAATCATTTACTGACTTGAAAATTCAACAATTTGATTGATTTTTTTATTCTTTCTTAGCAGAAAAAACTTATTTGGTTGAAAAATCCATTCTTTTGTTGAAATATCATGTTTTTTCAATAATTTAAACTATTTTTTACCTAAAATTAAAATCTTTTTTGGTTGAAATATCAAATATTACATTTTTTGTTGATAATTTATCTTTCATGGCTGCACATCTAATTATTTTGATGAAAAATCAGTAGTTATGTTGAAAAATCATATTTATAATTAACAATTATATTGTTTGGTTCAAAAATTTAAAAATTTGGCTGAAAGTTCCATTATTTTCGTGAAAATGAAAAAATTATGATAACAAAGTTATCGTTTTTGGTTAAGAATGCAACTGTTTTCATAGAAAATTCAACTATCGGGTTGAAAGTTAACTTTTTTGTTAAAGATTAATATTTTTGATTGAAAATGAGACGGTTTTGTGGAAAATACGTTTCTTTGACTTAAAAATTGAACAATTACTTTGGAATTTTTGTTTTTCTTGGCTAAAAAACCTTCTTTCATTGAAAATTCATCAGTCAGTTGGAAATTCGTATTTTTCGATAGAAAATTAATATTATTAAATAGTTGAAAATGCATCTGTTTGATGAAGAATTGAACTTGAAGAGTTTAAAATTGAAATTATTATAGTATAAACATTAATTTTATTTAAAGGAATTTATTCCCCTTTTTTCGTTATAAAATCTACTTATTGACCCTGTTTTTAGAGATTTCTTCGCTGTCGACGATGACCTTATCTACAAAATTAGCAAATGAATCGCTTAGGAAATATTTGAAACTGGTATCATCAAGAAGAATCTCTTTCAAACCATCTTGTTTTCTAATGTCTTGAATTTCTGTTTATGATTCTTAACAAGTGAATCGAAACTTTGTAAAAAAGGGGGAAAAGGGGAAAATTGGGTCATAATTTCTCCACTGTCGGTATTTTAGGGGATTTTTCCAATTTTAGGGGGAAAAAGGGGACGGACTGTGATCCCTGAGTATATGAAACATTGTAAACTTGGGTTTTTCTTATATTTTATGTAATGGCTAATGTTCAAAGGAAAATAAATATTTCATTTTTTAGTTAATTTCCTTTCAATTCATCTGCAAATATTCGCTCAGTGTATCAAGGTCTAAGGTGGTCTTGCTAAAATAGAATTTTAACGGCAAATCGATGAAAAATACCTTTCTGTTTTCGGACGTGAATAGTGTTTCCGGATAAACGGTTCTACCAAAATGGAACACACCGAACCAAAACATCAATCGTTTTCGCATTCCAATGCGTCGGAAGTTTACAGTTTCATTGAAATAGTTAGTGAAAGGAATTTAACTTTTTCGCGAGAAAAACGAAAAAAAAAATACGCGGAAAAAAATAGTTGAAACAGTTTTTCGAGAAAAACGCATTTATAGGTTGGCGAGTTCCCTAAGCTCACGTATTTCATTTTTTCTTCGAACTTAAAATTTATCTACTTTCGATCACTTCTGGGACATAAGTATAATGCTACCAGATAAAGCATAAATTGAAGTATGATTTTCCATTTAAAAAAAATCGACTATCTGGTTCCTTTCTGGTCACTGGAAATGTATAAGGATGTGTCCTAAATTTTATAAGACTAGTCACATAAAACATATTTTTTCCCGTGTAATAACAACCAAAGCAAAAAATAATAAACATCAGTCTTTTAGGTTTTGGATCCTTGAAACAACTTCATGAACTTTGTAATAAAACACATAAAATTCATGAACATAAGATACAACTCTGAACCGCCTGTTTCTCTGAGCTTTCACGATTGTAACAACTTTTATTCGAGTTTTTATTGTTTCTAAATTATACATGCATCCGAACTTGCACGCAAATGCAAAATAAAACCGAGTTACAATAATGCGAACGAGTACATTTGAATTTTCGGGTCCGTCTTTTCTTTTTCCTCTCTCTCTCTTTTACTCTATTTTTATCTCCTTTTTAACCTCTCTGTCTGCTAGCCAGAAATTTTTCAATGTACGCAGTTTTAAAAGCTTTCGCATAATGTAAGCCCTTATCCTTCTCTGTACGCGAATTTGTAAGAGTAGGGAATACACCACAGAAACCAACTTTACGACTCACCCTATAGTTCTAGAGACATTTTATTTTTCCTCCTTTGTAATATACCTTCCTAAAATGCACTAACTTTAAACGCGAATAAAAATTCTTCAGTTCTTTACTACAAGTTGCAAAAATTCTGTGAAACCATCAGAAATTATTATTTTCTCTAGTTACAAAATTCTGGTAACATCAGGCCTCGGACTCATTTGAGAAATTAAAAATAGTGTCAATAGGATCATAAATTTTGAAAACTAGTAATAACACAGTGTCATGCAATTTTTTAATATTATTTTTTAATATACCCTAAAAGCTTTGAAATCCGTTGAAATCCTTTAGGAAGGTCTGAAATATGTTGAGATTCCTTGAGATTTCTGGTAAAAGCGGTTAATCTTCTTAAATCCCTTAAAATCATTGAAATCCAAAAATTTATTTTAAAAGCCTTTGAAATCTATAAAATCCATCAAAATTCCTAGATCCCTCTCGAAATTTCATTTAATTTATTCCCTAGAGTTATCTAGAAGTCCGTTGGAACCACTTCAAATATTTAAATGTCATTGATATCAGGGATAACTCTAAAATCCTACAAAATTCTTTGGAAATCCCTAAAAATGTCGAAGTCTCATTAAATCCCTAAGAACATTTGAAAATACCCTGGACTCTTAAAAATCCTTTGAAATCACATGAAACTGATTAAATTCCTTAAATCTTGTGACATACCAAGTAATTTCACAAAAATCTAATAAAATCCCGTAAACCATTTTGAAATCTATAATATCTTTCAAAATCCCTTAAAAAATTATGTAATCTTTGAAACCCCGTCAAATTCCACAAAATCAGATAATGCCCTTTAAAATCTTTGGAAATCCTTTATATATTTTTAAATACCCTAAAAGATTTGAAATCCACTGCAATCTATTTAAAACACTTGAATTGTGTTGAAATCCTCTAAAATCCCTGGAAACTCTCTAAATTTTTTAAATCTCTTAAAATCTAATTTATATAAATACCTTAAATCTTGTGAAAATCATACAAATCTATTAAAATCTCGTAGAAAATCTTGAAATCCTTAATATCTTTTGAAATTCCCAGGAATCTGTCGAAATCCTTTGACGTCCCTACAAGTCTTTAAAAATTTCATTCCATTTCACTTATTCTCTAAACTCTAAAGTTCTCTAAAAATTCTTTGAAATTCCCTAAAATCCCTTGAAATATTATAATTTCCTTTGTTAAACCTCTAGAAGTCCCTAAAGTTCTCCTCTAGAAATTCGTTGAAATCCCTTGAAATCTTTTAAATACCTTTCAAATTCTGGATAACTTTTTTAAATCCTTCAATATCCCTTGAAATCGATTAAATCTCTTAAATCTGGTAAAATCAATAGTAATGCCATGAAAATCGAATAAAATGCCGTAAAACATCTTGTTGATGGTTTTTTTGATTCCTTCAAAATACCCTAAAAGCTTGGAAATCCCTTGGAATCTTTGAAAAACTTCAAAATCTTGAAATCTTTTGAAATTTCAATTTTCTGAGATGGAGGATACCTATGTTATTTTAGCCAATTAGCGAAGAAGTTTGAAAATATCTTTAAAGGAAAAGTAAAAGAATAGTCGCATTAGCCACCAATTTAAGGAAATAGCATAGCATTAGTGTACTTTTTTCAAAATAGTACTAAAATAGTTTCATCATTAAAAATAAGAGGCAAAAAGTCTGAATAGTGTTGTGATTCCGAAACCTGTACACTGAAAACAAAAATTTTTTGTGCCAAACAAAAGTTAGGTTGTCCCAACAATATTTTTTGGTTGGTGTAGAAGTAACAAAAACCGTTTGGTTGAGCAAAGCAAATTGTTTTGTTGGCTTAACAAATATATTTTATTGAATTCACCATATTTTTGTAAAAGCAATATAATTATTTTGTTCAAGTAAAAATATGATTTTGCTAAAGGAAAATTGGTATTTTGTAGATATAACGAATATCTCATTTATGAAAAATGAATGAATCCAGTAGAATGCGTTTAATTTACAAAGAATTTGCTTAATTAATCACAAATAAATTTCATCAGAATAATCCATGATTATCGACGAAATTGTGATTAACCGAAAGAGTTCTCAAATCAAATGCATGCAGTCGATTGAATCACAGCATTTTTTCTTCTTATCGATTTTTCTTTAAACAAGGAATATTTGGTTTTATTCTGTAAAAATAAACAAAGAAGATATGCTCATAATCCTATAGTTTTCCTCGAAAAATACCTGACACTAATCACACACAACAAAACATTATTTTGTTTGGAACTGCTTGGAAAAGCCTCATAGATCAAAACGACAATACACTGTTTTCTCTGGCAGATCAGCTAACATAATAAATTCTGTGGTACAAGTAACCAACGGTACTTATTACGAATTTTTTTAGCCAAATGAATTGTTTTGTTACATCAACTACTTTTTTTTACTAATCACCAACAAATCAAAAATCACAACCAAATTTTTGTGAAACAAATAAAAACTGATCAAGAAAATTATTTTGTTACCGCAACCTTTTTTTCAGCGTAACATGTTTGTTTTTAATGTTTCAAATTCTCGACCTACATTGACAAATGCTTAAACTTTGAAAGGAATTTGCAAGTGCTTGAGATAATTACGTATTTCTATATAGAGTTTGAACTTTCACGAAGTATGCCAGAAACTGGTTGAAGTAACTTGTTAACAAGCATCTGTGACTTTTCGACAAGAGTATTCGACGTGAATAGAGAATGGCATTACCGGAAGTCAAAACTGATATGGAGCAGGGATACATGTAACAAATAACGACAGGTCACATAATAAGATAAGGAATATCTATACTGGTTAGTGTCCTCTCCTGAGGCAGAAAAAGAATTACTGCCGCTTCCTGCTTCCGTTTCTGCAAAACTTGCACATTCTGGGTTCGAGTGATAACGTCGTGAACTTTTTGGACGTCTACGTTTCTGACAGAGTGAATTTGACATAAAATCCAGCAAAAGGAATTTCCATCGAGAAGACAAATGTGATTTGTGAGACAAATATTAAATATTCTTATCTTGCTAGAATTGAATATTAACTGAACCATGAACATATCATTCCATTCAACATTATGTTGGTCCAAAAATCGCCAACTTTAGTTACAAACTTTATTTGGTTTGTGAAGCAATAACATTAAATTATAAAATGGTTTGGTCACCTAATTGTACCAACAACCAACCCGCATATTTCGTTAACCATGCAAAAGGCTGGCTTATGGTTTTGCATGTTTAAAGAAAATCGAAAACCATTTGTTTTGGGCAGTGCGCTTATATGAAACGGAATGCCCCTAATATCTTTATACTAATATGAACAATCTGCGGATGTGACCTGATAAAATTAGAATTTAAAAACTAAGGAACAACCCTCGTATCCTTAAGACAGCTCCCACTGTTTTCCTTTCGACTTAGATTAATATACTTGACAGAATATTGTCTCAACGTACCTATTTCTGCAAAGAGCGATGTCCAAGCGTATTAATCGCCAGTCTAATCTCCTCAGATTGCACAATATCACAGCTTTTATCACAACACATTAAAGTATCGACACAATGGGTGGGCCACAATCCAATCGGTTCAACTTGGGAAGGGTCTGAGGTTTTCTCGTAGCACCTGCTGCCGGCTTAACAATAATGTATGCGTACATACAACGACCCTGGAATGCCTGTATTTCGAGTCCAGGCCCCTTTTGCCTGACAGAGTTGGGTGTCGAATCTCCTGTATTTTATTTGCACTTTTTCCTTCTCTTTCTGTCTCCTTCAGTTGTGATCGCCTTCGCGACACCCCTTCGCCTTCAGGACACTAAAGTAGAGATTTAATTGTAGCCTTTGCAATTTACGGACACCCCTGCCACACGTTTGCAAATTGTCTGCCTGATTTTTTATTTCCTTGTGTAATTTTTTATTTCATTGTGTGATTTTTTAAAAGTTCTTTGTGTCATTTTACTATTCATTTATTTTTCGGACATTTACGACTTCTTATTTCTTTCCTTTAGGATTTCATTGTAGGAGGCTAATGTGAAAAGATTTCAGCAAAGGATCGAACATTGTGGAAGGGGTGCCAGTTTTATGATCAGCTTTACGAGTTCTTGGGTACAATAGGGATCCAGGTGGAGAACAATATTTTGCTGAAAGAAAATTTTATAATTGGAGGGGAAATTATTTATACGAGTTTAATGTAAATTAGTCGGATGGGGCAAACCATATATTTGGTGGTAAAATTATATTTGGTCTGTAATAAGAAGTCAATATTATTGACGAAGTACTACTTTATCCCAAATGACTATTTTACCCGACTTTCCCTTATTCATTTACAAGTATTTATTCGCAATTATGGAATATTCCCATTAGTCTCCTCAATGATAAGACAATTTTAATTTATTCATATCTTGCAAGATATTTTCAGATTGAATATCTAACATTCGCTTAGTCTGACTAATCCTCAGCAGAAGTATTATTTTTATATTACAGGTATCAAAGCTATTTTTGTTCAAATTCAGATGTTTCACAGGTAAGAGATATCACCATTATAGATAAACTTGTTTTTGATATTATAGCTCATTGAGTAGATGAAACAAGTTTTTTCCTCGACAATCAGTTGTTTTATTCGTGAGCAAGAAGGTTTTGTGATGCACTTTTAAATTTAACAACAGTCATAGAATTGATAAGGAAACTGATCCAGAGAAAATTTTTCTGTTAAATTAAAAGCTCATTTTATGTATCTTCAACCAATCTACATTTTTTCCATTGGTATTGTTAAGAACCTCATAAATCTTAGACCTAGATTGTATGATAAAATATGGAAGCCTTATCTAAACCAATACTGATGCCTTTACATGCTCTTGAATATTCTTAATAAGTTTCCTCATACAAACAAATTGTTTGATAATTTTATATGTGTTTGTAAAGCTGCTAATGACGATGATGATAATGACACACGTGAATCTTCATTTAGCATCGTCTCATTAGCTACAAAAGAACAAACGAATCTCTTCAAAATTTGCTCACTTGTTCAAACATTGATCTTTAGTTGATAAACTAATACTGAGGATGTATCATTTGTCCAAGAATCTTTTGTATTAGAAAACGATCCTAGAACGTCTTGAAGAATTCTTCTAGTTTACCGCAGAATAACTGTATCATTCAGAACCGTTTGTATCCCAACCGTATCACTTTCAACCCATCAATTTAGAACATTTGTTACTGGGAAACTCTTGGAATGTCTCCAGGAGTCTTTCATCAAAGTTAAATGTATCATTCAAATCCATCTGGATCCCTTTTGTCTCAGTGAACAATTTTGATGAGCCCAACTACTTCGTCAGTATCAGAAATACTTCATATGAGTCACCACAAATTCCTCTCAATCACTTGTAGCCCCACCAGATCAATATAATCTCATCAAAATCGCCAAACTCTGAACCCCAATCCTAATTCCCCCTAAAAGCACAACGAAAGTCTTTCAGAATCGGATTAGGTCCCAAATACAGGTGCCAAATCTGACACTGAAATTCAAAGGAGAGAAAAAGAGAAGGTTCCAGGTGTGTACGTGGTTCCATTTTTCCTTATTTTTTCTGTCCCATCCGGTCAGGGATTTTGCCGAAATGACGCCGAGTGGACCTCTCGTACGTGATTCCCTTCTTGACGACGTTATTCTTTGCTAAGGAGAAGTCTGAACAAGCAACGTCCGGTGTTTTGTCTCGAACGTGCAAAATGCATTCTCTGATAAGATGGGTTATTGCACTTGGTCTAATACCGACCAGACACATGTGCTCAAGATACCAGTCCACGGTTTAGTTTATCCACTCAGATTCTCCTCAGTACTTAATCTGGCAATAAGTTAGCTGACCTTAAGAGTCTACTTTCACTTTCGCACATTGCAGACTATCGCTGCAAATTCTTAGATTGGAGGTTTCTGAATGTTTCCATTGGAAGGATATTTAGTAACTAGATTTTTAATCTTTGGAGGCTCGGATCAGATATTTTCAATCTGGAAAGGTTTTGATCCTTAGAGACGTTCGTCTCCTGTCAAGCGGATGCTTGGATCTTCAAGTATTTGGAGTTGGTGGAAGATTTAAATCTTCGGAATTTTTTCTTCACTAATTTTGTTTAATCATTTAAACTCTTGATTTATCAAAAAGCTTGAACTTGATCACCAGTCCTTTAAATATCCAGGTCTCGAATCCTCCAAAGTATCACTAAACTTTGTCCACATGGAATTGGAACTTTTCCTAGTGACCCAGTGATACCGATTCACCTATTCGTGTGCCACGTTAGCTGACGTCTGTTATGACAATTGACAGGAATTTTGGAACACGTCACACCTCGTTCCTAAACCTTTGCTCTCAACTTTTCTTCTCGCTCTTTTTTACAATAGGTTGGACAGATTTTTACACAAACTCACTTCACTCACGATTGGCAGATGAATGCAGATCCTTAGCGACCTTGATTAGAGGTACGAAGGATCGTTGGAGAGTACAATAAACTATCTGTTAAATTAATTAAATAAGTCTTAATTAATTAAGTAATAAATAATTAAGGGGAATTTTTTTTTCACGACTTTCACACACGCGTAGGGTGAGTTTTAGGGATCAAATTTAAGGGTTTCCGAAACTACGAGGAGTACAACCCTTCCTCGATCGCGTCCCGTAGAGCACTGGACTCGAATCGTGGGATTCGTCACTAGAGTGCCTGTGAGCTCACTCGATTTAAGAGCGCCTCTACTTTGGCTCGACTAGCGCCGAGCGGCTCCGATCATCAACGAAGTTGCAGCTTTAGCGCCACGCAAAGCTGCTTTCCTCAATTCTAGTCACTCGGTCTTCGACCGACGGTCGAGCCGCAACATGTGAAAGAGGGAATGCAGACTGGCGAGAATGCATTATTTTTATTCGACAAGTGACTGACTAGTTTCCAAGTATTTCTTAACTAACTTTGAATTGTTTAAACAATTTTTTCCCCTGTAAATCGTCAAAAATTGTTATTTTTTGGATGAATGAAGCAGTTGATGAATTTAAAGAGTAATATTTTTTGTTTAACTTGTTTGGTAATTATTTAAACAATTTTGACTTCTGTGAATCGTAAAAATTTATTATTTTCTGGAATTAATTACACAATTAACGAATGTTGAGAGCGAGGGGTTGAAAACTCGTGAAGTTAGGTGTACATTTATAATGAAATCCCCTGAAGTCTCCTGAAATATCTGAAATCACCTGAAATATCTGAAGTCACTTGAAATCACTCGAATTCACTTGAAGTAACTTGAATTCATTTGAAGTCACTTGAAGTAACTTGAATTCATTTGAAGTCACTTGAATTCTCTTGAAATCTCCTGAACAATCTGAAGGCATTTGAATTCACTTGAAATCACTTGAATTCACTTGAAGTAACTTGAATTCACTTGAAGTAACTTGAATTCACTTGAAGTAACTTGAAGTAACTTGAATTCATTTAAAGTCACATGAATTCACTTGAAGTAACTTGAATTCACTTTAATTCATTTGAAGTCACTTGTATTCCCTTGAAGTAACTTGAATTCACTTGAATTCATTTGAAGTAACTTGAATTCACTTGAAGTAACTTGAATTAACTTTAATTCATTTGAAGTCACTTGAATTCTCATGAAATCACCTGAACTATCTGAAGTCATTTGAATTCACATGAAGTCACGTGAATTCACTTGAATTTACTTGAAGTAACTTGAAGTAACTTGAATTCATTTGAAGTCACTTTAATTCACTTGAAGTAACTTGAATTCATTTGAAGTCACTTGAATTCACTTGAAGTAACTTGAATTCATTTGAAGTCACTTGAATTCTCTTGCAATCTCCTGAACTATCTGAAGTCATTTGAATTCACTTGAAACAATTTATTATTTATAATAATATTCTCTTGGAATAAAGCTGGAAAGTTGCAGTTTTTCCTCACATTTTCCAATTTTGGTCCACTTTCAAACTACAGTAAGGTAATATTAAAATGAAGTTAACAAACATAATTTTCTACAGGATTTATTATTATTTATTATTTTCTTAAATAATATTCTCTTTGAATAATGTTAGAAAGTTGCAGGTTTTTTCTGAAATTTTCCACTTTTTGTAGTATTTGTACATTTGTATTTGTAGCGATAATAATTAATGCAATTTAACAAGCATAATTGTTTAAACAAATTATTATTCTTTTTAACTATCTTCACTTATAATAAAGCTATATTGTTGCGGTTTTTTCTGAAATTCTTAATTTTTTGTCCACTTTTTACTTAGTCAAATAATAAGCAATACAAGTTAACAAACATAATTGTTTATACAGTAAATTATAGTTTATAACTACCTTCTCGAAGAGTAATAGTAAAAGTTGAGGGTTTTTCTGAAATATTCAGCTTTTCTTTGACTTTTTAATTCTCAGTAAATACTTCAAGGAAAATTTACATGTATAATATGATCCATGTAGAAAATTTGAAGAATATTTCAAATATTTGTATTATTTCAGAAAAATATATTCACAAAAAGAAGTATTGTTCGAAAAATTATTCTCTCTATTCCTTATTTATTATTTGTTCATAACTAAAAAGCCAAAGCAATGTTAAAAATTCAAGAAAAAACCGCAACTTTCTAGCAATTATCTAAGAGAAGATGAGTGAAAAGTTGAAAAAAATATATATTTCAGAAAAAACGCAACTTTCTAGCATTATTCAAAAAGAGCATTATTAAATATAAAAATAAATTTGTTAACCAATTATGTTTGTTAACTTGAATTAATTATTACCTCACTCTAATTATAAAATTGGGAAGAACCGCGACTTTCTAACTCTGTTCCAAGAGGAAATTGCTAAAAACAACAATAAATTATTTGAACAATTTATGTAAATATCTAATTATCAATGGAACGTAGTATTTCATGTATTAAAAATAATTTGTACTAAAAAAAACCGTTAAAAAATCATAATTAGCGCCAGCAACTCGCAAAATCCAATTTTTCAGTTATGGGGGTTTTTGGGACCCTATAAAACAGACTTATGGGGATGATATTGAAAAACTAATTGTTCATTTGTATTCTACAGCTAATTGTCAAGAGCAATGTTGAGTTTCAACTCGATTCACCTAATATTCACGATTCTGAATGAAATGTACAAAAACTTCTTTTTTTCTTACGGAAAATACATGTTAAACAAATACATTTTTAAACAATAATCATTTTTTAAAATGATTTTCTGTCAGTTACAAAATATGTTAATTGATTAAATAATTGCAAGATGTCTTTCACAAAAAATATAACTCTTAACATTCATTAACTGTGTCATTAAATCTAGAAAATAATAACTTTTCACGATCTGCAGGGGGAAAAATTGTTTAAACAAATTAAAAGTGTTTAAGCAATTGCCAAAAAATATTAGAAAAGCAATATTACTATTTAAATTCATGAATTGTATCATTCATCCCAAAAAATTGTAACTTCACGATTTACTGAAAATAATATTGTTTAAACTATTAATAATTATTTTAACTATTAAAAATTAATGTGTAAATACACAAGTTGAGCAAATTTTATTTAGGAAATATTAAAAAATGTTATTGTTTTAATAAAAATACAATTATAGCAGAATTTATTCATATTTTAGCCAAAATTTCGAAAAAAATGCAAGATAGAGGAAAGTGCTTGCAAAATTTCAAAAAGAATTTTTTTAAGTGGAACAGCTTTGCTCTTTTTACTTTTTTGGGGTCTCGTTTCATGATTGCAAAAAATAAGAATTTTTGATTTTAGTAAAAATAAATTGATGAGTTTAAGGATTTTCAAAAAGACCACAGCCATTTTGTCCATTTTTAAATTAAAAAAAAAAATTTCTGGATTTCGAAATTGAACGAATATATCTATGAGCATCAAGAAAAAACGGTGAAATGTCTATATTAGTTTAGATATTGAAAATTAAAAAAAAAAATATCTATAAACTGCGTCATCAACTTTAAAAGTTTTAATAATCATAACTTGATAAAATAATTTTTTGCGTCTGATCGGTGAAATAAGTGTCGTCTAAAATCCCATAAAAAAAGTTAACGTATTTTGTACCGAAACGATTCTGTGACTTGAGCATACACACTGCACAGTCGTCTGATTAAAAAGTAATTCACTTAAATAAAAAAAATTGTTATCACAAGTATTATTGATTGAAAAAATCGCAGAAATTGTTCTCCAGGTAGGAGTTTCCACAACGTACTCTTAATATATAAACTGTCAGTTGATTTTAATTAATTTAAGAAAAAGTAATATACATTTTTCAATTCGTATACAATCTTTTGTTTCAATTGAGCCTTTGCACCTTGAAGAATAAAATTTTGTTTATGTCAAAAATTAAATTCTCTGTGTTTTCATTTTAAAATAGTAGTTGCGACCACAAATGTTAAACAGTGGTCACAGTTTCGACAGATATTATTAATTATTATTGAGAAAATGCAATTTTTCACTTTGGTTGCATCATCTTTTTGTATATGATTTTTCCAAAATGTTGAGCATTTCAAGTAAAAAAATGGAGCCTTAACTCCAGAAAATAGAAAAAATTTAATTTGTTGATATCTGGTGTTATTTGGGAGTGCAAAAATTACCAGGAAATATGGTACCCACCATACAATATTATATATTTTTGCATACTTACCGACACTGATACAGGCTAGTTATCAGACTGAATCTCGAAAATTATTGGAAGAAATAACTCTTACCTGAAACAGAAAATAAAGAAAAACATAAGTTTCAGTGAGTTCATGATCTCTTAATTTTTAATTTTTTTTTTAAATTTAATTTTTCGAAAATCTGGCAGTCGACATTTTTATATACATATTTAATAGTAATTCCTTCCCAATTTTAAGTTGTGTAATTGTGACTGAGTGAACTTTTTCAAAACTTAACTATTCGTATTCTTCATTAATTCAAATTTGAATAAATGATGGGTTGCAGTACAGAATTAGATAACCAAATGTTTGAACCAAAATGGGTTTATTGCATGAAACATTCTTAAAAAATCAAATAAACATTGTGGTAAAAGCATTTTTACAAAATATCATATTTTGATACAATAATTTTTTTTTAGTGTATTCACAATTAAGTTACAATTTTAACGCTGTAATGACTTTTATCAACCTTTTAACATTTATATTTCTTGCAATCATCATCACTGAAATCATTATCAATCAAACGTTTGTTATTCTCATTCAGGTTTTTTAATCGCTATCCAAAGCCGATTTTGATGACCCATGAAATTTTAATCTCGAAGTTTTCAGTCGATTTTCTTGGAATAAAGTAATTTTTTGACAACAAACCTCATTTGCTCGAATTTAGTAACTTAACATCCAAGAAGCATGATTTTATTTTATTTTTAAACTGACAATTACATTTTTTATCGCAATCCGCAGCCGAGTCTACTCCAGTTTGTGGTCAGTCTAACTTTGAGATTCTCAACTTCCACATCCGTTTTCTCGAACGTGGATAACTTTTTATTCATCAAAATTTTTTGGTGCCAATTCAGCAACACTTCTTCTCGGGAATGGGCGTTTGTTCTATCTTTAAATAGTGATTTCGATTTTACAGAAGATTTTTTCGATATTTTAAAAAATTCCCATTTTGTTGGTTATCTAGTTATGTACTGTCACCCTTCAATTAAAATTTCAGGTGATTTATTTGAATCTGATTTACTTTCCCCATTTTAGTCATATACGCATGCTTAGAGGAAAATAAAAAAATAACTAAGCGGAAAAAATAGATTTGTACCGCAAATTTAATGTGTAATCATTCAACATTGCATGATCGTTACGTGTATCAATGAATCATAACGCAGATGCATCAAGAGAAGGCCAAAGTCAAGGTCTACAGCTTTATCGATGAATGAACATTGCTAAACAAAAACTAGAAATATTCTTGGAAATAAACAAAATAAAATTGTTAATCATCAGAAATAATTATTGAATTATACTGACTTTAATTCAAATGATTATTTATTTCTTAAATCCAGGATTGGGATCGACTAGAAGGCTTAAAAAAAGTCACATGGAATTTCGAAAAAAGTCCACAAAAAGTCACATCAAATATTTGATAATTTTCATTGATTTTCAAATATTCTTTGCGCAATAAAAGTCAAATTTGTAGCTAAAACAATTTTTTAACAATAGTCATGTTATTTTTTGATAGTTCAGACTTCACAGCCAAAAATGCTCTCGAAACAGGGGAAATAGGATGATTTTTCACGAAAGTAGGTGAATAAATTCTTTTAAATAAAATTAATATAGATATAATATTGAATGCAATATAAACCGTTTTAAATTTCTGAGTTTTCAAGTTAAAAAGTCGAATGATTTAGAAAACAGTTGACTTTTAAACCCGAAAGATTTATATTCAAATAGAAATTTTAATTAATAAAATAAAATAATAATTTTGAACTAAACAGTTTCATTCACAACTAAATATTTTAGAACTTTCAAGCAAAAGAGACGAATTTTTAACAAAGTGATTGAAGTTTTAGCCAAATGCTTGGATTTTTAACCTACAGTGATAAATTTTCAATCATACTTTTGAATTTTGAAACAAAAAAAATTGAACTTCAACCAAATAGTTAAATTATCAAGGAAAAAAGACGAATTCATTTTAAGAAAGAGTTGAATTATCAACCTGAAAAGTTGAATTATCAACAAAAACATTTTCAACAAAGAAACATGCATTTTTAACCAAAAATATTAATTATCAATTCATAACGGCGAATTTTCTATATCAAAAGATGAATGTTCAAGAAAACAGTAGCATTTTTTATGAAAAGATGACTTGAACAAAATAATTAAATTTTGAACCAAATTATCGAATTTTCAAATAAAAAAGATTAGGCCTCAACCAAAAACCAAATAGTTGAATTTTCAACCAAAATAAATCTATTTTTAACAAAACAGTTGCATTTACAACCAAGTAGATGGACTTGCAATCAAAAGAGATGAATTCTAAACAAAGTAGATGAATTTTTGACCAAATGGTTACATTTTCATGCCAAAAAGTCGAATTTTTTAGAAGGCAGTCAAATTTTCAGCAAAAAAGTTAATTTTAAAAAGATGATTTTTCTTACCTTAAAGGAGGAATTTTCAATCCAAAAATATGAGTTTTCTATACAAATAGGCAAATACTAAACAAAAGTGTTAAATTTTCGACCAATTTTCACAACAAACATTTACAACCAAGTAGTTGAACTTTTAATCAAAAGAGACAAATTTTCGAGAAAATATAGGCAGTTTTAACCAAAGGTTTGAATTTTCATGCTAAAAAGACGAATTTTTTAGAAGACAAATTTTCAACAAAAAAGTTAATTTCAAATGAAGAAAGTTGAATTTTAAACCAAAAAAGATTACTTATATACCATAAAAAAAGAATTTTCAATTCAGCAGGATACATTTTCTATCCAAAAAGGCGAATTTTCAACAGAAGAGTTGAATTTTTGACCAAAAAAGATGAATTTTCACAACGAAATAATTCAATTTTCAACAAAATAGTCGAATTTTTAAACAAAAAGAATGAACTTTTAATCAAAAATAGCTGGATTATTTTATAGGGTTCTATTAATTTAGTTCGCATTTCAGCGAAAAAAATGAGAAAAAAAGGAAAATTTTTTTAAACATGGAAAAAAAAGAATTCTTTAAAATGGCGGAAAAAACGAAATAGGGGAAAGAATGTGAAGATTGTAATTTAATTGCAATTAATCGATTTTAAACAATTTCGACTAAAAAATGTACAGCTGCTAAGGCTTTATATTCAAAAAATTAAAATTTTCAATTTGAAAAAAATTTTAAGTGCAAAGCTTTAATGAGAAATTAATCAATCTTTAATGTTTTCAATTAAAATCGTATATTTGTCTAGTTTTCAATTTCAATGTTAAATGTTTTATTGTGATTAAAATTAAAGCTAAGTATAGCGAACTTTCGAGAAAACGGAAAAAAGTCGATTATTCGCATTTTTCCTTCAAAAAGTCGACAAAGTCGCCCAATCCTAGCCCTGTAAATCCAATACCTTTCATCTCCTTCTGCACATTTTCACAGGTATTTTAACAGAAAAAATGTCAAGTAATAATGTACGTGACAAAAAACACAAAAAAGTTATAATAAATTCCCATTTTCAAAAATGACACTTTAGAAACGGTTTTCACTTGATTGACTGTAAATTTCAATTAAATACACAATAAATCGACAATCTGCAAATTTTAATTAAAATACTATTTTCGTTTCCCAGGCTGAAACATTGTCCGCTCGTTTGGCCAGCTTTCGCCTACTGAATTACTCACGCCTACAATGAATTCGCGATTGAAGTAGAGAATCGATATTTTTATCGGCTTGGTTAAAACAAGAATACGGCTTTAATTGTAACCAAACTGATGTAATGTTTTGTTTCGCTAAATTATCAAATTTGCATTTGCATTCAAGCTTTGTATAGCGCGAATGGAACTCTATGGGCATTAGTGACGACGATCATGTCCAACCTTTCTCTCTTCTATGTATAATTGCAGCGAACAATATTATGCAACCTAGCGGAAATGAGTTCATATATCAATACTTGACGAGACTCAATTATCGATCATCCAATCACGAAATCTATTATGTGAAATAATTTTCCGTATTTTTTCAATGTATACTCTCTAAATCTGAATTAGTAGAAAACTACTAATTGGTAATAGTTTTCTACTAATTCAAATAGTGCCGATTCGTTTACTAGTAATTAGTAAAAATCTACTAATTCAATGAGTAAGAA